>JANSTV010043222.1:0-15212 GCA_027564135.1 Lestremia cinerea
GAGGTCGCGGCTGGAACAACATGCTTAACAACTGGGGAATGATAAGCCAATGGGGCGTGCACAACTGGGGATGAATAGGCCAATGGGGCGTGCACAACTGGGGACAGTGACTTGTAGGCCAATGACGAGCCATAGTGTGGAGCGTAGGCACCGTGTCCGGCAATCAAGGCACCGTGGCTGAGTTGTGGAGCGTAGGCACTGTGTCCCAAAGTCAAGGCACTGTGACCGAGACCGCCGTAGGCGCCATGGCCTAAAGCCAAACCACTGTGGCCAATCAAGGGCGAGTGACCGATCAATGGAGACGCGCCGATCAATGGAGATGCACCGATCAATGGCGAATGACCGATCAAACCAGCTGAGGCAGCGGCGAAGAAAAGTGGCAATACCAACTGTTATGGATGAAGAGAAAAGGATTTTGATTTTAGAAAAATAATTAACGTTTTCCCGGAATTTTTCAAAATTGAATTTTTCTTCTTAATTTTTTTTTTCAATTTTTCTCTAAATTTTCCCTTTGGAAAAAGCACGATTTCTCATTCATAAATCACTTGAATTCATTTCAAACAAAACATGCACTGAACAAACGTTTTTCCCTCCAAAATTGTCAATTCCAACAAAATCAAACGAAAACTCACCAATTTGTACATTTTGTTAATTGGATTTTTGAAACTGTCGTTCTATGTTTAAGATACTTAGATCGAATGATTTTTGGTTAACCCCAACAGGCGTATTTATACAATAAAATGAATTTGTGAGAAGGGTCTCCCCTCCCGTTGGACGTCCAACATAATTCAACCGTAGCCTCGTCATCAGCATCGATTGCTGCATTCATACTAATATCGTCGTACAGCCGACCACACCAAACCAATCCGTAACGAACGAACGAAACGACGACAAAAATGAAAAGAAAAAAATAAAAACAAAAACGGCTGCGAACGAAGAAAAAAAAAGAGAAAAAATTGCCAGCAAAAGGTGCACGTGAAATAATAATTTTCGTAGTCGCAGTTTCCACCGTTGAAGCCGATGGAATATGTATCATATCATTGGGCCGTGTGTTTGTGACGTTTGCTCATGCAGGCCAACGTCTCGCATGCACCACACCGCACACAATCAAATGTCCAAATGATATTTTCTTGAGTGCTTTTCATCTTGGCACGGCTCTCTCTCGCCCATAGTGGTGGAGTACACAAGACGACCTCGCGATTGATGAATCCATGAAGAGATGTTGAATAACACCACGACAGTGGCAGCTCGTGAATGAAAGCAAAAAGAATCGATGAATTTTGTTTTTTCTCTGTTTTGTTTTCTTTGTCGAATTTATGCGAAACGCATTCAATTCGAAGCGATGCATACCGTCTCAGCCAGACGAAAACTCAGTGTCATTCGCCATTTGACCAAAGCGAACGTTTTCCCAGCTTCACGCTTGAATCTTTGGACATGAGAACGAGACATTTTTTTTTCTTTCCAAATATCGTCGGCCATCAGGGCTTGCTTTTATGTATCTGGAACAGCACATTGCTTACGGCCGAACGGTTTGGTCTCAATCGACTTGTCGTCACTTTCGGCCAGCGGACACTTCATTTCGATGCCGGTTTTTCCGATTTTTCGAGCACTGCTTTCGAATCAGATCGCAAACAACAACAACAAGAACTCCCTTAACAGTCACACACAGACACACCTCAATCACCTCACCTCAATGCGCACACCACCGCGATATCAGCTTGTAAGTGTGAAATTGATCTTAATTTATTCACTTTGTGTATTATCTCATTGATTGATTTTTCACGTGATATTACGATCCGATCACCGAGCCTCTCAATCGGCATCCAATTGAAATTGTCAAGAACAGACAACCAATTTCAATGCACATATTGGCATAGATTAAGGTTAATTGGATATCATTTAGTGAATTAATAAATTGATGAATAAATTACTGAGGCATCGGACAGGGAGAGAGTGCGATATTTGACGGCTGGATGATTCATGCGTTAAACTGATCGCTTTTTAACGCTTTTTATTTTCGTTTGTATTCTTCAGCATTTCACATTCGCATTCGGCCATTGAACGAGAGCCTAAACGAGAGCCAGTCCATCGCCGGCGATCATGTAATCAATTAGTGTCTTATGTCGTCCGTTGATTCGCTTTATGTAAACAATGCGGTAAGAGTTTTCCATGAATTCCTCCGCCCCTCTACGCAATTTTCACGCAAAAAAACTCAAAACAATTTTCCACATTTGCTTTTTTCTAGAATAATGCTATTTCCTATAAGTTGCGCAATGGTTCCGCTGCATGTGGTGTGCACCGTTCAGAAATCGATCAAGTAATTTGTAAGGTACTCGCAGCAGCCACACCAACACCATCAACATTTCGGCCAGGTGCTCCGACCGGAGAATGTTTTCAGCGAACTACAACAACAACAACAACAACAGCAGTGTTATAGTGAAAACGGACGCAATAATTATTTGCGCAAACGCATTAATCTAACGAATAGGCCTGCGCGAATAACTAAAGGACCTTCAACAGAAAAAATGCTACAGAAGTAAATGCAATCAACTCAAAGGTACGTAACATTATAAGAGAAGTATAATTAATTGCAGACATTATTTCATGGCGATGAAGACGACGACGAGGGTCAACCAATGACACATACGCACGGTGCAAATAGCTGCACCGCAATAGAATAATTATCGAACGGAACGGGTGACCGAGCGAACGGACGAAAACAGAACAGAAAAAATGGCGAAGAAAAAAAAAAATGTTATGATTAAACATTTGCACAGATTATCTCAACGAAAAATAGTTAAACCCATTCAGTATGCGTCCGCCAATAAAATCGATCATTCTACATTTTCCAAACATAATTGCGCATTGATGAAATGTCTGTCACATTGTGAGTGAATTTTTGAAATGACAATATTTTGCGTTAGAACCGCACCAGAAATGCGCGACAATGTATTGGCCGAGCAGAGAAAAAAAAATAATGGAAAACGACGGTAAATGGTAAGTGGCCGCACCGGACAACAAACACCGGACACTTCAATGGTTAATGTCGGTCGATCGAACGATCGATTATTGCAGTGGCAGTTGGGTTTTTTCGTTTATTTTTTTCCCATTTTTTTCGTTTCGCAAAATGACAAACAACCTGCCGGATTGTGACGACTGATGAATCCGGCTAGGCTTTTGCGAAAAATGGAGTTTTTTGTTTGGAACGAGATTTCAAGAATTTCGCAAAAAAAAAAAAACAAACATCTCGGTGCTGATTCGCTATTCGAAAATGAGAATGCTAAGTCGTGGTCATTGACAATGCGTTTCCCGACGAGGTTTCCATGCGCGATGTCTATTCAGTTTGAGATGCATTCAGAGTCGATGGCGATGAGTCGTTGTTATCGTCATCAACTCTGTGAGGCGGCAGTGAGTGAGTGTGAGTTAGTTATCGTTTCGTAAGCAGTTTTATTTCGAATAAATATCAGTTTGGTCAATTTTCGCTTATTTCTTATTTGGCCGTAGACGATGTCTGGCCGATGTTACAACGTGGTCGCTATTCGACTGTGCGAATGTGACTCGTTTGATCGTCATCGTCCACACCACGTTCCGTCGTCATCGTCGTCGTTATTATTATTTATGACTAACTGTGCCATTTTCAATTTATGTTATAATCAACTTGATACTGCTTTTCATTAAATGGCGTACATATAAAAGGATTGACAATGATTGTAGTACATGCCATAAAACGCATTAGACAATATTTAATATCTTTGAAGAGAAATAAAGCAAAAAAAAAAACAAAAAATGTACAGAAAATCCATTGATTTTGTTTGTTATTTTGCAGACATTTAGTTTCGGTGCATGAACTGCATGTTGCAGACGTTGGACGACGTTGCCTCCTGCCTCTTGGCCCTGTCTGTTTCGCTGAGATGGAAGAAATCCATTAAAATGCTAATTCCCGATCGAATCATGAGACTTTGGCTAATGTCGATGATTTTCAAACGCAAATATTCAGTTCAACTTTGCAACATTTGAGTTTCCCGTCGAACATCAAATTTATGATCGAAACATTCTAAAAGCGCATTCACAGTCAGTCGATTTGTATTCATCGAGGGATCAATCGAAGAGCCCACCGAATAACCAAATGGAATTCACGAATCAATCGAATTTCAAATGTGCTTTTTAATTTTAATGATCAAGTGACCATTGTGAATTCCAAAGCGTGCTGCATTTCTTACTAAAAATGGTCGATCAGAAAAAGAAGCGAGAAACGATGGAATAATTTTACGAAAAAAAAGGGAAAAAATAAACGAAGAAAAAAAAATGATCGTTTACATAATCCGATCGTCATTACAAGATAATTAACCAACGGTTGAGCTTTTTGTGATTTCAAATCGCAAAATTGAAAATAATTATTCGAAAAATGTCCATATTTTTATTCGATTTATCGTCGTTTAATTTCACGATGAATCAACCGAAATGCACAACAACATCAACGCCAACAAATCTATCAACGAAAGCGATCCATGATAACAGTGTATTCAAACTCGACGCTGTTGCGTGGTTGTCTCTCATTCGGAATTCTCTTCGTAACTCGTTTGGACTTCATAAATCATAAAACATTGTCGATTTGTTCCATATATTTCTTGTGAATGCTTTTTTGCCGGGTGTTGTTGTTGTTGTGGTTTTTTTGTCCGTTTGTTTGTTCGACATTTAATGAAATCTACAAGCATTTCGTTATTTTTCTTCCAGTCAGTGTTGTTGGTCACCGACAAATGTAATTAATATTAATCGTTTTTCATACGCACCGGAATTAATGTAATCGCATTGGCATGAATGAATTCCGGTGACTGAGCTCCTCTGGCTGGGGATGATTTGGGTCAATGTCCCTTGAGCTGGTGTTGTTGAAACGATGGCAACATTCGAAGCGTCCGAATTCAGATGTCTCGGAGAAGAGGAAGCCCACACCGCGTGCAAGGTGGGCCCCGACAATACTTCATCGCTCGTGAAGCAGCGTCAATCAGTCATCGATCGCCGTCATTCATCGCTCGTTTTTTCCTTCAATTCTAAACAGCCAATAATTATGACAATATCAGCCAGATTAGACATTCTTAAAATAACTATTGAATGGCTGAGAGCACTGCCGAGACGGCATTCGTGCCTTTGAATGGAGTCGCGTATGATTTGAACGATTGAATAATTGCAATCGTCGAATTGCATATAACCCGTTGATCGTATGGGGCTTGCGCTGCAAAGCCGATCAGTGCAAGTCATTCAGAAAAATGCATTAAATGAATAATAACAAATGGATTTTGTTGGCGTTTGTTTTCTTGAATGCATTCAACTGTTTTGGCTTTTGGCTCAGGCGAAACGACACACAGACATTAAGTAATCATTCAACTATTGTTCTTTCGGCTTGTGATTTATTTTGCGCAGTGAGAAGAAAACGCAAGGCGAATCACACCAGCCAGCCAGTCAGCCAGCTAGCTAGCCATTGGGCCATTGGGCCATCGAGCCAAACGGCCAGAGAGAGTGAGCGGAACGAAGCAATGAGCAAAATAACAGAAACAACCAAAACCGCCGACAACATAGTCAAGGTTCATTGGAATGAATTGGCGGTGCCAGAAGAAAAATTGTGTATTTTTGTGAGTTCAAACAAAATATCACTTGATGATTGTGGTCGTGTGTGTGTGTGTGTGTGTGTGCGTGAGTGAGGAGTGTGTATTGATAATTATTTTGATGCTTGTTGTTGTTGCTGTTGTTGTCTTTTCGCTACTCAAATTGTGTGATCATTATGTCTCGGCTGGTACAATGCGATTCTACAATGAATTTTCGAAGGAAAAAAAGACGCAAAACAAAGCAAAACCCAAAATGAAACTAAGGTAATTCAAATCCAAATGCAAGAATTATAAACAAAATATTACAAGGTGGAAATACCGGTGGTGTGTGTACATGGTGCTCTCGCAAATAGCCTGTACGATCGCCGTTCGATTTGACCGAAAACAAACACCACGCCAGAATGCGATTGGTTGTGGTGAATGACTTCGAAAATTGGTTGTCATCTGAAAAAGTCGTTGTGAATTGTTGCCAATTTTAGAGGCTGTTTTCAAAACGCATACTCCATAACACTCATCCGCACGGCATGCGTTTCAGCGACAAACGCAAAGAAGAAAAAAAAGAAGCAAAATGAACGAAGAATGAACCGACAATCATGTGATTGCGTGCGAGACATTGATGGAATATGCGGTAAAGGTCACAGCATTGCTCAAAATGAAGGATCGCCACATGAATGACGCCGAAGAAAGGATTCGCAAAGCGAAATGGTGTCGGTGACGTTTGATGAATGCCACTTGGGTCGATGGATGGCCATAGATGGTAAAATGAATTTTAGGAGTCGCAAACGAAACGATCAAAACAAAAACGAGCCAAACACAGAGAATCATGTTTTGAATTGAATCGATACTTAATTAGAGTCAGTGTTGTGCTGAAAATAGATATTTTTTTCGCAAAAAGTGCTCGCCATGCGCATGCGCAGCTTCACAAATGGTCGCAAACATTGGGCAATCGGGCATTTGAAGATGCTTAGCGGAATTCTTAGGGGGCCAGAGGGGTCTCGAGCACACTATCCGTTTTGTCGTTTATTCGCCCCATAAACACCAACAGCGACACAATCGCGATGATCGTCCCACCAACGGTTACGGTCGATGCAATTTCTCTCTGCGCACCATGCACCGTGCGCAACCTGAATCATTGCATTACAATGTGCATATTGCTGAAGTTACGTCCGATGGTATGCGCCATCATCAATGTTACTTACATTGAATACCATTTTCGAGATTACCACACATTCAACCTTTATGGACAAAAGTAGTTCATCGCGTAAATTGTGCGGCGAGCGCGCTAGCTCGTGCGATCACTCGCTAACTCTCCAGCGGCCTGTTTGACACACAACCGTTTCATCGACAAATACGAAAATCCGTACGTTTCGTCGCCGTCACAACAAATATCGAACAAATTATGTAAAAGGTGCATATCACAATAGTCATGAAAAGAGTTAATCGCAATGACAACGCTGTCGTTCGATGATGACGACGCGATGATGCAAAGAAAAAAGAAACAAAAATGATATCGAACAACAACATCAGCGACGACAAATCAAAGCACTTTCATTTTCATTAAATTTCATAAATTCAATTTCGCAGATTAATTGCCTCACGAGATTGTCCTCACAATTAGAATATTAATGGTGCCAGCAAATGACAATGACGGTGATGATAATGATGATGATGACGACGACGACGACTATTGTTTGATGAATATTCCCGAATGAAATAATGACGGACTGACAATTTGCAACCAATGCACTTCCCTTCGAACCGCTCGATGCCTACTTGAACTGAACACTCGTCTGGTTTGGCTTCTGCATCGAGGCATGCGTAGGCCTCAGATTTGAGATGCATTGTGTTCGATTCTTTCGAATGCAAGACTCGCTTACCATCCGTTTTCATCTGGAAGTTTCGAAGAGGTGCTGCAAGATTGATGCTTGTGGGTTAATCGCTGAGCTAAATTGGTTGTTTCGACATTCGATGTTTACTAATCGGCTCATTGTATGCTAAACTGATGGGTGACATCCATCAAGTAATTGACTGATGGGAGTTGGTCTACGTGTGTTATTGCATCGGGCCATCAGAATCATCAAAATCACGTTTAAATTTTAAAATAGCTTGAGCTGCCCACGATTTTCTCAAATGCAAGAAGTTTACTCATGCATCGAACGTCAAGCAAGCATCATCACTGGGTTTCGGATGAATCTGAACGAAAATAGATTCCCACATGAGCACGTGCTGATGCTCAGAAAACCTCAACAGAGGAGGGATGTTGAACCAACGGTCGAACCCATTGAACGAACGAACGCTCAACCGAAAATCTCTTGGTCTTGCACACACAAGCCGCATGGAATAGAACCAAAAGTCGGTGTCATTGTGGATAAATTTTCCATTGAAGTTTAAATTAAAGAATGATTTCCTCCTCACCTCGATCCGAGCTCAGTGAAGGACGACGATAATGGTTTACTACGATACGATGACGAATAAGGAATCGAATTTGAAAGAAAGCACTTGTGGTGCTTTCAAAACGATCCAAAATCGAATGCAAAATGCTATCGTTTATTTCAGAACTGTTTTTTATCCACTCGTCGTATTCGTCGACGAAGCAATAAACCAAATATTGCTATTTGGTTTTCTATGCGGGTTTTTCGAGATTGAATCGTTCGAGCGGCCACTATAAGGATTCTCGATAAAATGAACAATCGTCCGACCCTCCCCGCCCACACGCACTTTGGTCACGGCCACAGGTGGAAACATTCATTGAGTATTATCGGCAGAGCATAAATGTTTTATTGTTGTGCGTCTGCACGTGTTGATTTGCTGAAAGAGCAAACTTGAATGGAAGTTTCCTTTGATTGAATTTGACAGGTTAAGCCAACCAATGTTCTCCATTGACCCACCAAATGACCATTCAATGTGCGCTGTGTCCAGCAGGGAGCCGCCGTTTTCAATGCGAAAACAACCGAAATGATCAACGAGCTGCTGAAGGTATATCTCAATTATGTAACGTTGCATAAGACTGAGAATGAACAGCAAGCGAGCATCGTTGAAATTTTAACGCTGGAAAAACACCAGACAAACATTCTGTTCATATTTTGTGCGACGGAAAACAAAATCATCGGATTCTGAGTAAGCAATGAGCATTCCGTTGAATCATCGTTGAATCACTGAATGTCAAATGATGCCAAAGAGAAACCCGTTCAGCGACAATGCGAAAAATGGAAAAAAAAGGAAAAAAAAACGTTTACGTCCAACGACCAAACAGCATGCAACATGAATCGTTCAGAAATTCATCGTTCGAATTCGCAAAGTTCACAATTTCAATTCGCAAAATATTCCGAAATTACAAAAATAACACCAAATGATCGACCCATTGCATGCACAACCGAATGTATGGGGTTTCGATTGCATTGAATTTCGTTATAAATAAGTCAACACTTCAGACATGACGGTATGTGCACTTTAATAAAATCAATGCGAGAGACCTTTCCTCATTGCCCATTTGAATAATTGCTTTGAAATTCACATAACATTTCTTTCGATCGCTGGTTGTTGTTTTGTTTAATATTTTCTTTTGCAGCCTTCTCCTCGGTGTGAACTGAATTTCGGTCTTGGGTCAATCGCTGGGCATCGGGTGGGTGCCGGTCGAGGTGCTGCTGGTGCTGCTGCTGTTGCTGCCACTGTCGCTGTCACTAGTGCTGCCGGTGTTCGCATACATTCGGCCAAACATTGACGTATGCCCGAGCGATTATGTGAATTCGTGTGTTGTGCATATTTTATGGTCAACAGTTTTCGGTTTTCGGTTTTCAATGCAATATGCATTAATGCTATGCGTGATGGCAATATTTTTGCCACCTAATGAATGGTTCGGTTTGGCCATTCGATCGGTCTCGTCGACATCACATTGACGCAACTCCACCACGGCATGGGCCCCATCAACAATTGTCTTTCGATAAACGCTGTCATGCATTTTACACACATTTTGAAAATCATTTCTTTTTCGATATTCGATTGTGCGGCGATCGATTGGCGTTGCCTGATTTTTCGTTAAACGGCCGAGCCTTAGCCAGCCATTGCAATTAGTATGTTCTCAGGCGTTATTACGAAAAATCGAATAAATGTAATTGAATAGTTTGGTTGTTGTTGTTGTTTTTCATGTTGTTTTGTTTTTTTTATTTCTCTTCGTTTTTGAATTTATTTCTTTGGTTTTTGCCAATTGGATTTTGCTTTTCTCGTCGTCAACTGACGCGTTCGGAATGGATACAACATTATTTCGAAAAGCTACAAATACGTTTCAGGGCAATTGTGTTATGCATTTTGCAAACGGCAAACTGCATTTGAATGGTATCCGGGTATTGTCTGAAATGGTCGACCATTCGACGGTGACGACGGATCCTATCCGAATCGTGCGGGTACATTTTGTTTATTGGCTACACGGCTCTAGACGTCCACAGACACAACATCACAGCGCAGTGTCATCAACTGTCTCGCTGAGAACAAATTAATGTTTCCAAATGGAGAATTTAGCACTTGCAACGGAAATTCATTTTGCATGCGACCGTCCGACACTGAAAATGCAAACAGCGTTGACGGCAACTTAGGCACCATTTCATAATTTCATTTCCCATAATGCATTTCAATAATGGCATCGGCATCGCTCATGGTATCTCATGCAGACTGTCTTAATGGCATCGATATTTTGTAAACAAGAACTGGTATTCTATTTTCTGCCAGAGTCGACACTACAAAATCAATAATGGCATTGATTAACAGCAGCTCGACAAGTCATAGTCGTAAACATGTTTGCGATGTATCAGATGTTGTGGGACTATTGATCATTTCAATAAATAAAGGATACGTTTTGGTGCAGGCATAACCGTTTTGTTGTGTGTCTTTGTCTGCGTGTGCGTATGTGTGTGTGGGGGGTGCCGGTGGGTCCGGTGGAGCAGAGTCGATTGTTGGATAAGAGAAGAAGAATCGCATGACCTTTCCCAGCCAAAGCCTATTGACCATTTCGAGGAAATTTTTAATGGGAAATCCACAATGAATGAACCATTCAATTATGTGAGTTTGAAGAAATATCGATAATCATTTGCAAATCATCGAAAGTGCATTGTGCCCGATCCGGTGAACTCATTGATACCCCCCGCGTGACAAACAGGCTTCGATCCGATAACGAAACTGGTCAAATGTCTGTGCAAGAATTTCGATTTTTTCCTTTTGAAATTCTAATCTTGATTGATATTTCAATTGAAATATGAATTGCATAATTGGCTGGGTGATTTGTTTTTAGTTGTGACGGTCGCCGCCGTCGCCACCGCCACCGCAACCGTCACGTCAATATCGGTGCAGCCTTTGTGTGTGCACGCGTGGAAAATCATTTAAAAAATGATCAATATTATCGCATAAAAGTCAATTTGATATTTAAATGAATTGGCCATTTGCTTTATGTTCGTTTATTTTCATTTTTTTTCGCGGTTTTTTCTCTCTCTCTCTTCATTTTCATTCAACTTGGTTCTGTTTTGTCGATCGATTAATTTGCATAAAAAAACAATTTTGACTTTTACTTGATTGATCTAATAAGAATAAAAATTTTGAAAAAATGAGCATAACAAATTCATGTAGGTTGATTGATATTAAAATTGTCGGGTACGGTCAAATTGATCGAATCGATCGATTATGTCAGCCATATGGCATATGACATCGATATATGCCGAATGGGCTGTTTAATATGCGCGCTCGTAAAACTTATTTTTCGCATTCGTTCACACTCGACGGTGACGGCGACGGCGGCAAAGGCAATGGCAACGATGGCCTTCCGTTTATGAAAATTCGCACATTTTTCACGGCGGTTGTCAATTGATGTTTCAGATGCAATTTCCACATAAACGGCGAATCGGCATCAGTTAGGCAACTGTCGAGTGCCTGAGCCGAATTGTCCCTTGGATACCGTCCAACTGATTGCAGACGATCACGTTTCGAATAATCAGAACGATTGTCGTCTTCTGCATCATCGTCGGTCATTGCGATGGGATTGATGAACTGCGATTTCCATTGTGAAATCCACACCCGCCATTCATTGGCCGTTTCAATTGGCAACAGCCTGAAAGCTCAGAAGGTGAACGAATGCGACGGTGTATTTTCAGAACTTGAACTCTCATGTTTTTTCGACAACGCGAGACATTTCTCGGCGCTGAATCTCATTCAGGCTGTGAACCTTCCGAAATCCATTCGATTCAATGGAAATCGTACGAATGTCGCACGGATCAAATTGAAATGACGCAGATTTTCAACCAAATTATAAGAAACAACATCTTGTTCGACCGAATCATTCGCATCAATTGCGTGTGCGTTCGCATCCAATCAGGTATGCGTCTGTGACTCTGTGCACGCTGAAAACTCTACGGAATTCATGATGTGCAAATGGAAAAAATGTTTCTCATATTTTTTTTTTCCTCGCAAATGAATTATTGTGTTTTGTAGGAAATTTCAAGAATTTTGCGTAATTTTCATTGCGAAATGTGACCGGCCAAATGCCCGTTGGTGACTGAGCATCGACCGAATCGCACCGGTGCTGGAATGGAGACAGACAACGAAACATTGTATTTGATCAATTAAAATTGCTGAAATTGCTTGGTTGACCGTTTGCCGAGGCAATTCACCAAGAATTGAATGTGCGTTTCCAACGACTTGTTTCTCGAATGAATTTTATTTGTGTGTTTTTTGCACGCAATCAACCTAGATGTGTTATTCGCCAAACTTTTCATTGCTTTCTCAAACTTGAGCTGAGATCCCAGGAAAAAAAATAGAAGAAAAAACCTCAAAATATCTTTGTCATAAATTGGGTTTATTTACAAAAAAAAAAAAAAACGAAATGCGGAAGAATTCACATAAAAAATTCACTAGAATGAACTGGTCGAGATGATGGCAGTCTTGTCCGAAGGGAAATTGGGCAATTTGGCATTTACAAAACGTATGGATTGTATGGATAGGCGCTGTATGGGCTGAAGCCTGTTGCGGCGTATGGAGAGGCGGCATATGGAGAGGCGACGTACGGCGATGCGACATATGCGGCAGATGGTGCCACAGCGAAAGGAGCTGGTGCAGCGGCGGCAACAAGTGGAGCTGATTGAATGAAGGGTGCGGCCACCGCATGGTTGACTGCAAGATGGAAAAGTTATTTATTATTTTCCTCAAGTCCAACAAACTTTGACTGCATTCAATGACCCGCTACTGACCTGTGTGGGCATTGTACGATGTTGCGTACGGGGTGATGACTCCACCGAATGCAACGGCCAACATAGACATAACGGTAACGATCTGCAAATGACAAACAAACACAAAATTCATTTTCGTTTTCAAACAGAAACTTTTCACTTGCACGATTTTCGGTTATTTCTCATCACAAAAATACTCACAATACTTTTGGCGAACATTTTGTTTTGTTTTGCGGATTTTTGCTTCGAATTGAACGACAACTTTGAGCGATGAACACGATTTGATAACAATTGACGGAATGCAAACAGTTTTTATACCCACCGAAAATGTGTCGCATCGTTTCAATTGCCGTCATTCTGTGCTTTGCATACCAAATATCGCTCATCGTTCAGCAATCATGACAATAAAATATCATCCACAACTTTCCATTGAACGCAAAGGTTGAACACGACGTGCAGTTTAATGGCGACAATTTGTTCACGCAATAATTATTGTTCGTGATTTATTTACGCAAAATTATTACATTTTTCTTTCTTTCGATTTCGTTCGATTTGCGATTGGCAATGCCGCTGTTTCAGAGAATTTAATGCCTCCCAGTTCGCATGTTGATTTGATGCCAATTAGGTCGAAGCACATTCGAATCCATCAAGTAGGCTGCGCGACGATACTTTTGATGCACTTCAGTTTGGCGAAGATTCGGCGGTAAGGATTTTTGGTGAATCGCTTCAATTGCAGAAAATATACAAATTCTTCGGTTCTCTTGTGATTTCAAATGATTTCGGAAGAACCTCCAATTTTCTACGTTTCCGCGCAAAAGAGACACAAGGCGGTTCTAAAAAGAGTTCGTCGATGAATTGTTCCATTGAAATCTTGAATTGGGGATCGTCTGAGTTTGGGGGATTGTTCGCCCGAAGAAGCCACCCACGCCCACGAAAGTACATACGCATGTGGCTGTTGTGTTTCTTTGGAGCAATTAGCGAACTTGAAGATATGATCAAATGCTCGGAAAACGAAACCCGTTCCGAAATATTCTTCGATAGAATTTGTATTCATATCGAAACGCTGCTGAATTTTTGCATCGTGACCACTGCACACTCGAAACAAAAAAATTGATTCGAAGCTCATTTGAGATTCCATTCGGCTGACGAAATGACGCGTCAGCCGTCAGTAATGAGACGTGGGATTCATGAAACACTTGAGACTGGTGGACGAGTGAGTCAAAGAAAAGGGGAAGCCGGTAGTCGATGTAAACGACGAAGGTGTAACGATGGGCTTCGTTGCTAATGCGATTGTAAGTCGAGCATAGTATGGTTCTGTCAGTGAGAAACCATAAACAACACCAAGAACTCAGACATACCAAAAAAAGAAACAACACCCATTTGATTTATCGATTAAAAAACGCTATGGAAACATGCAATGGAATGGAAAATTGGCTATCATAAGTTATTTTATAGACGTTCTGGGTCGGTGCTACGTCGAAAATGAATTGTTTAATCAATAAGCAACAATCACATTCGAAAGCTTTTCCCGAAGAAAATTTGAAACATTTCGACATTTCGAGATAAACAAACCGACAAACTTCAGCTATTTCGATGGTGAAGCTATCGCATCAGTCATTGTCGTGAAGGATCTGCCGTTACAGTTTTCCAACATTATTTTCATTGATTTCGCTTCGCTGTTTTTTTAATACGCTTTTCTGGCAACAATTTTGATCCGATAATACAGTTCTGTGGACGCACGGAAAGAGGCAAAACAGACCGAGAATCAGCTGGAATCATCACACTCGATTGCCATCGAGAACAATATCTATAATGGTCAAGGAAGACAACGATAATAAAGCAAGCAGCTTGACAAGGTATTTGACTCGAGTTTTTTTTAAGTTTGCTGAATGATTTTCACATCTTTCGGTGTGGAGGCGCGGCGTGAGGGAGGCAGGAATGATGAGCTTTGTCGAAGTCAAAATTACTTGTTTTCCATTTCATAACTCGGTTGGTGTTAAACGCTGTGCGGCCGCCTCTACTTGTGAATGATGGAATTGACAGCATGACGAAGAAGAGTATCGAAAACTTATGCAAAAAGAACAAATTGTATTTAACGCCGAAATTAAATGATGTCTTGTATTTGCATTATCAGGGTAAGTCGTGCATGTCATTTGGTATATCAGCTTGTTCGCGTCGGATTTGGTTGACAACGGAATCCGAGTGCGAAATGGTGAATTACAGTTTTAAAACGACAGAAGAAAATGAAAAGTCAATTGTTGATCAGTATCCAACTGCTCGATTATGAAAATAATCCTATTGGATAATTTCGAGAATTGACGTGAGCATTTAATCTTTGAGATTTTCACAGTTAAATGAATACGAAAATGATTCGGAAAATGGGTGAGCGGGTGTTGTAAATCGGGCA
>JANSTV010043333.1:0-29198 GCA_027564135.1 Lestremia cinerea
TGCATACCTGGCACCAGGTTGGCAATCGAATAATCCGCCACTCGAAACTCTAACCGCAACGATAATTCGATGTTCGAACAATGATCTCATAAGTGAAAAAGGACTGGCATCGATGCTGGGGAATCGATTTCGGCTTCGTCGTCTCGAAAACGTTATGCGGGCAAGCCACAGCAACAGATTCACCGAGTAGCGAGTCGAACGTGGCCGGGCACTTGCCGTTACAGTTACCTGACCAAAGGGTCCGTTTCAAAAAATATTAAGAATTTCGCAATGATTCAAAGAATTCAATGATGAAAAACTGGTGGAAATTGAACTTTTAAAATTTTGAGGAGCGAAATGAAAGCACGTCTTCTCTGTTCAACTGATACGATCGGAAACTGAAAGCTGAGGCTTTATTGAATATTCATCGCACGAATCCATAGAGTATTCCGCTTGCTTCTGAAAATTAATCGACTGCTGAAGGGAGAGCATCTTCCTTCAGATCAGTGTGTTCTTCGTCGACTTGAAACTGAATCATGATCACGATGAACGACACGACAATGAGAAAGAACTGAAAAGAAAAGACTCTCAACGGACTAATTCTGACACAGCACAAGGCTCTTGTCGGAAATGGAACAGCGGAGCTAGCGAGTTACGACCAGAGTTGACTCACAGTAGCGAGAAACGCGTGATTTATACAGAAAAACCTTCGGACGGAGATCTGAATTGGCTGAAGCGTCATTTGCATTGAAAATTCTCTTGCGATCAACCTCATTTCGTTGTTTTTGACGTCAAGGCTGTGAAGCGTTTCAGCAATTTCTTTACCCTGAAATAATGACCGTTACAGAATCAAGCAACGATGCTTACTGACGGCTGAGCCTTACAACTCGCTCGTACTTCTCGCCAGACTGGCAAGCGGCCCAAATGATGACTAAAGAGGACGCCAAGTAAGTGCCCGCCTCTGCAATTTCAGAATTGATTTCGATCATAAACTCCGACTCTTCCCATTCAATACAAGCATGCTCACCAAGACCGAGTATCCAACCGGGTGTTCTGGTCAAGATGATGAACATGTAGTACCCCGCGTTAACGGCGTGTACGTATTTCTGGACGATGATTGCAACGCAGGACCATCCAAAACACTCACCCAACTGCATCTGAATGTGCCAGATTCTGCAGTAACAGTTGTTGAGATGAAGAACTTGAGCGGCGAGCGGGTCATTCGATCCCATTGAAATCATCGACAGTCGACACCGAACGATAATCAACAATTCTCGAAGGACTTCGCCATACAGGAAGAGTTGCAAGGTTCGAATGCGTGCCGAAAGAATGCAGGAGGTCTCGACGAATGTGAAAAAGGCGTCTAGCCTAAAACTGAGCGACGCGAAAACCATGTTGATGATGAAAAGCAGTGATGTCAAGATGAGTAATGTCCAAAATCTGATCACACATCTGCGCTGCACGTCGCCTCTGCAAAAGCTACCCCAATGGAAGGCCGTTAAGAGCTCATTGACGTCGTGCCTTATGGATGGTTCGATGGATCGTTGGATGAATGTCTCAAGCAGGATCACCAAGCGCACGAAAAAATTCAAGTAAAAGCTGACACGGTATGCCCAGGTCGCCAGGGATCGCTCGTTCCCATGGATGTAGTACACGTTCACATCAAAGTCCGAGTTGAACATCCAGAGAAGGGTGACTACTGACAGCGCCGCGACGAACCAGAAGTAAATGCTCCTCTTTTCGCCGGATGGCCGAGACACACAAGCGCCCTCGAACAATGTCACAAAAGGCCGCCAAAAGTCGACTTTTATCGCAGGCATTTCGTTCGATCGACTGATGGTATTGCACCCAACAAATAACGATGATGTCCTGTCCATTAATCGCGATGCAATTACGTCGTTATTGGTGACC
The DNA here is from genome assembly GCA_027564135.1 of Lestremia cinerea. Lineage (NCBI taxonomy): Eukaryota > Metazoa > Arthropoda > Insecta > Diptera > Cecidomyiidae > Lestremia > Lestremia cinerea. Next base: position 1,891 of record JANSTV010043333.1, read on the forward strand.
GGCGCTATCGATAATATTCATCACGCTAAAACACGAATAGAAAATGAAGTTCCGAGGCCAATTGCTTCAAAGAGCATGAGGTCTCGTGAATGACCTCGGTCAGAGCCTGAAATTTAGCATCAAATGTTCAATTCGCTCAAGTAAGTTAAGTTAAGTTAAGTTTTCAAATTGAACTAAATTGTCAAAGTTTGCTCTGTCGGATGCATATTGACGCAGTGAGGAATACATTGCATGCGTGTTCCCAGCGGTCAAAGCAATGCGAAGTGAAATAAGCGGTTATCGGTGATGCCAATCAGATGGAAATGCTCGATTATGAGTTTCAATGCTCGAGCAAATTATGGTTTGAACGGAGAGTCAAATCGTGCGGGTGGGGTTGCTGTGCCATCGTGCTCTTCTGCGGGGGCTATTGAGCCGTCCGTCATTCGGCTTCCTCTCCTGCCATTTGGAGCTGCATCATTGAAACGATGTACGTCGCGGCTGTAGCCAGAAACTGTTGAAAGCAACATCAACTGCTGTCCAGCGATTGCTCAGCCAGAAAATCGACCGTCAAACTTCATACGTGGGCAAGGGGTCCGGTTCCAGGGTGTGCCGACCAAAAAAAAACCAGAGGTGGTCAAAATTCATACTGGTCAAAATTGAAGAGAAAAAAAAAAAAAAAAGGTCTCACGCCACTGAAAGTTCAGCATATGCGTTTGCATAAGAGGAGACCGTCGAACTAAGTTGTCACCAACACATTTAGATGATTTGATGAGAATCCGAATTAATGGTCCAAATACGTTAGTAAAATTCCCAAGTGCTAGATACGCTTCCAAATGGGTGAAAGCAGGGAAGATGAGAACTGATGATGCCACTCAAATTCGAAAAAAGCCTAGACGAGACTTAGAAATTGATAATACCAAAGATTTAGACGATAATTACTTGCCAGAGAGTTCCCTCTTTTAGAAAAATTACAAAAACTAACGAGTTTATTTGCGTTTATATGAAAATTTTAATTTTATGAGAAACTCTATAACTAGAACACTTCATAATTCGAACTTAGTTAGCTGAAATTTTAGCTACATCAATATTTCATTATGTTAAATATGGAGTGGTTAAGGGGAGGCTTGAGAAATGAAGAAAAAGAAGCGAGCCCATGAAAATGAGTTTTTATTTTTCATTTTTTCGGGTTCGCCCCAAGGGGAACACCCTACTAGTCAATATGATTCTCTTTCATGACATTTTTTTCTTGCGATCTCCCGAAAATTTCTTTTTTGTTTGTCGATGTCTCTCTGAAGAAAGGGAGATTTTTTTTATGGAGATTATCGAATTCGAATGAAAAATTCGGTAAAACTCATAAAACCCGTGAATGAAGTTGGACGGTTCTGTTCAATGCGAATCAATTAATCATCAAGCGTACCCATTGCGTGTTGTGTGAGCTCCTGTTGGCACCTTCCCCCTGCCTTGTCCTACCTCTTTGACACCCATCCTCTTCGCACGTTAATGGCCACAATGAGGAGCTGGCCAGTTATTAAACAGTTCGCTGGTGGCGTTTTCATTATCAAAGCAAATGAGAGCTGTCGATTTCAAAACGTGAATTATATGAAAATTATGAATAAATGATTTGACTGCAGCATTTTCGGAAAATTCATTCATTTGCATTAAATTGATGGGTTTTCAATCAAAAGCGTATTGCCCATGACGCGCAGTCCTATCAGAGAAACTAAATACCAGGATATTTGCCTGGATTGTCTGGAGGCTTGGCTCGTCACCGCATGCTCTCATCCGAATCAACCAAATCGAAACGAGATCACGAATTCAAAACTCAATCCAATGATTTTATTAACGTCGCTCATTTGCAATGAAATATTGTTGGCTCGAGGCTCGACCACGTCGGAAAAGCAATTCGGACCTCGCTTATTATGTTGCGCTATCGGGTCCTGTGCCGGACCGTGCCGCACTCGAAATCACCCAATGGTTCGTTAACGGCAAAACACCGAATTCCATTAAAATCGGGTGAATTATCCGAATTTCGAGATTATGAATTCAATTTCGATGACTCGCCGTTTCACCGCACCCTTCCGAAAACATATTGCACGCACATATATAAATTTATCCGTCGGTGACTTTCAAAGTAAACATCGCTACTGATAATCGAGTAGCAAAAAAAAACTCATCTACATAATTCGATAATTATTCATTTCTCGTGAATGCGCTTGTTGATGGTGAGCTCGAGGCGAATTAAATGGTAATCGATACCGAATTACAATAATTTCTTCATTAATTAGCGCAATTCATCGAATGTGGTCAAACAATCGACGAGCTATTCAGCGTCAAGTAATTGGTTGGTGGTTTGAAAGAACGCGTCGTTCTCCATCAACAAGCCCACGGCTCGAATCAATCATTTCATTCCGATAAGCTCGTGAAAATGTGATTCCCTTCGCAAACATAGGTCATTCAATTAAATCGAAATGTGGTGCAAGCTAATTTCGGTAAAAGCCAATTTCCGATCAATTTATTCCGACGATGATCTCAACAAAGTACTGCGATGGCCAAATGGCGAAATGAATGCTACATATTTCGATGAGTCGCCAAGGGCCTTAACCCGATTTTCAAAACGAATCGCAAACAAATCACTCAACGTCGTCGCGATAATTGTGAATAATTTCCTCACTTTGGTTACGATTCGGCTGCGACCCCGTGAATTATCTCGCGGGAATGCGATATGTCAGCTTCGTCTTTATCGTTGGGACAATCAAAACAAATGGTGTTGTGCTATTGAATCGATAATTGCTCCGAGTGGCTTCATGCATGCACTTTGAGTGCTATTCGAATGCATCGATTCGGTGGCAACGATGCGCCTAAAACTCTGCAATTTTCAATTCCGGGCTTTGTTGCTTCGATACACACAATCAAGCCGTTTTGTTTTCGATGAAACCACCTCATCGAAAGCACATAATGCCACTCAGCCGGACTGTATTTTCCGTCCTCCCACTCATTGTCTCGAGTTGTTAGTCGCGTTTTGTGGGCTCGAGTGGACGATTATTTGTCATGTTTTCCGAATTGAAATGAACATATAAACCGAGTGGAGCTCGAATTCAACATCGTCTTCTGTTCATGAGTGATGCTCATCGCTTTGAAACACCAAGGCAATCATCAATTTCAAAACGGGACAGTTCTTTCTCGACGAACGGCCAACCAGAGCATGATGAATGCAGACGAAGTGGTTTCATCGGAACAAACATATTTATTTTCAATGAAATTTGATGACGTAAGCGGAAACTGATCAATTATTCTCCGCGACGTCACAATGGTTTATTCAATTTCTCTTCGACAGCAATTATTTCAATTATGGAAAACAAAACAAAGAGAAACGTCAGTTGACTAAGCTAAAAAGACAGCCCCTGAGAACTTGGACGCAGCCACGTGCTGTCAAGGGGTGAATCGTTTTGGCAAGACCGGCGCTGTCTGTTCAATCAGCTGTCAACTGAGCATGCGCCATTTTAATGGCCTGTTATTGTTTGTGTTTTGACAGCTGATTGTCCTTTTTTTCTTCGTCGAGGGTGTGAAACGCAATTTCTGTGAATTTTACTAGTTTTCTTGGAATAATTTCCTTTTTCGGTGTGTTCGTGTAGTGTTTTGGGGGTTTTTGACTGAAAAATGTCCGTTGAAGGCGAGAAAAAGGACGGAATTTGTGAATTGAATCAAGCGAATAAAAAGAATGAGCGAATATTTCGCATTAGTGATTTGGACGATGGCTCGGTCGAATTCGAGTTGGCCGAAGAATCAATTGACGTTTCGCTTCGACTCGCGGCCCAACAGTCGGAAAATAAGGATTTCGATGTGAATTTGCTTGTTGGCGGAAACAAGCAACTCATTTGTGCTCATCGAATCGTGCTGGAGGAAGCAAGTGAATTTTTCAAAGAGACTTTCGCCACAGAATATCACGACGTCGAGTGCGCTTCGTTTCCAATTTACAATATTGACGCCGCGGCGCTTGAATCACTCGTTCGATTTTCCTACACCGGAGTCATTCGGTTGGAAGAAAACAATGTCGAGGCAATCCTTGATGCATCCCTGAGCTTAGGTCTCAGATCAGCAATTGAAGCGTGCTCAAAATTTTACATTCGAAAATTGTCGTGTTCCAATGCAGTGAATACCTTCGGTGTGGGTGAGCAATTTTCGCTGCGGAAAGTGAGAGACGCTGCTGATGAATTCCTCAGGACGCATTTCAATGAAATCATCCAGGTGGCAGAGATGTGGCAAAGCGATGGCATGCTTCCCGGGTGGATCCATTGGATGCATTACGATCGAAAAAAGAGAGCAAAAGCGTTTGAATCGACATCTAAGAATAAAATTGCCAGAGCCCTCCACAACGAGACCACTGAAAAAAATCCACAGTCTACTCCCGAAAATGAGCGATTCGAGGAACTTCTATTGGTTTGTCAGACGACTCGGGGAACTTTCTGCATTTGCTCGTGCAGCGCGTCCACTCAGAAAGTGATTTTGGTGAAAGATTTTGGATATTTGTACGGCGCCGCTACGGCGGTGCTGGACAAGAAATTGATAATCGCTGGAGGCCGTCGAGATGGCAAACATTCCAATGAGGTCAGACATTCGTCGTTTCATCCCCCCACAAACGCTCAACCATACGTCTTTCACAGGTCCGAGCGATGAATATGCGAACAGGAGAATTGTCCTCAATGGTGTCGATGGGAACGGCTCGAAGTAACTTCGTGCTCGTCGAGCGTAATGGTGTGTTGATGGCATTGGGCGGAGAGAGGACACAAGACGAGGGTGATTGCGATGCTGAAAGGTGACTCCACGCAAACTATCAGAGTTTCCAATTTGGCTGAACATCAAATTTCGTCCTTTCGAACAGTTTCCATTCGGAGGTCGGCTCCTGGCAGCCCATGGACGTTTTTCCGGGTAAACGCGAATGCGAGGCAGCGTTTCTCAATAGTGATTTGTATATGATCGAACGTGTCAAAGGGAAATATTCAAAATGGTTCTGGCTATATCACGCCCGCATCGAGAAATGGGCACGACCCCGAAGCGAGTTGAAATCTCACTACGAATTCATCAAGCTAGTCGTCAAAGCCAACAAGTTGTACACAATTGGCATCAACGGATTCAGCATTAGAATCGAAATGTTGGATCGACCTGGCGAGAAGTGGGACACGGTGAGTTCAAAACTCATCGAAAAAGCGATATGACCTCATCAATTACTCTCCTCTACACGACAGGTATTTTCAACCAAGAATCGCGATATTCCACCAACGACACACAGATCTTTGATTGCATTCCACTTGGCCAACGCACTGCCCAACATCAGACCCGATTGTTTGGATAACAAAAACTGGAGCTTGCAAACCACTTCGACTTTATCATTGGCTCGAATACGCGACGTCATTCCCATCCAGGAGTAGTATCATTTTCGATGAAACTGGAGACTGATTTTGCATGGCGAAGAATCCTTGCGGTTGGTTCGCCTGTTCAAAGGATTGAATGAAACGCATTGGCCTTTCTCCACAGAATTGATTTATATTTAATCACAAGAAATAGAACTTTTCATATAGGTTTAGCAAACGCAGTTGCCACGAGTTATAATAGTAGACAAGTGCTTAACAGGTAACATGCGATTGGAGCGTGTTGATTAATTCTTTTCTGAACAATGTTGTGATGGCGATGGTCCAGTCATATGTAGACAGGGAGTCCAACCCGATTCAGAACCATAACGAATCCAAATCTGTCTGGAATGGTTGCTCTCCACACTCACAAAACTTCAATGGGCAACTTGAAAAGGAATTTTTCATTAGTTTTTGAAAATTATGTATTGCCAGGTTGAAATTCCCCTTACCAAATCGACAAACGTTGATTGAACTCATTTGACGGGAGTCGTAGGAGTTGTTAATGATGAATTACTATGATCATAAAATTCATAATTGTCAATTCCGATAACTCCCATCAACCCTCCTAATCGTAGCTGTTTTGAGCGCTGAGAGTGGTCCAGATTTGTCCTGAATGCTGTTGGGCTACCTGTTTGGATATGGATGGATCCTCACCATTATATTACTCCATCAACAGATACTCGTGAAAAAACGTAATCCCCGCGCTTCAAACGTGCGCCTTTGTAGCCTGTAGCTTCCAACTGCACTAGCTGAACCTTACTATTAATTACATTCCTCATACGTGGGCGAGCTATCGCACCTCATGAGGGGGATGGAGAGAGTGAATTTGGATAAATATAATTCTTTGTTACATAAAATACAGTTTGAAAATTCATTCATTCATTTGTGATTTATAAACATTCTTAGTCGTCTAAATGCATAATTTTCAAAAAAAAAAAATCGCCTTTGTTTTGGGAACAGAAATCAACAAATAGTAAAAAGTAATCAGCGAGGTCGAAGGTAAATTCAATTAAAGATTGAACGCTTCTTAATCTCACCGGAATAAGAGCGACGCAAATTGTTGCCACACGCCAGCAAATTACTCGCTTATTTCACAGCAATATTACGTTATTCGGAAAGCAAACAACACTCAAAACAACTGGCATTCCAGCAGAAAGCGATGCAGCAATAAGCAAATTCTTTAAACAAAAAGTGGTTTATTCAAAAAACTGTTGGTTCTGGACTTGTGTTAAAACGTTCAAAAGTGCCTGGATTTCGGTAGAGAGCCTCTGTACATATTCGAGGAGGACAGCACAACAACGGTATTATCTCGCAAATTGGAAAAACGACCAAATGGAGCGAAACACCGAAATAACTGTCGACGACGACGCATCAATATCCTCCGGGAATTCATCGTCGTATTTATGCATCATGTTGAAAACATAATTTCGTTTTGGGTATTAGTTCCATAATTGCCTTTTTGTTTAATTTTGACCAATTATGAAGTTTTTCGAAACTATTAAACCTTTTCGCATACAGAAATTAGGCTGCACAGTACCATCGTTCACCCACCGTTATCCATTGCTTGTTCAATGCACTTTTTCCACAAATTTTATTATCAACTCAAGAGAATATCAGTTCCGCGACGGAAGAAAAATCGTTCATTTGATTGGCATTATCGACGCTCGTTCGTTTTCCACTCTCGTTTGCCGTAGCTAACACTGTTGTCGGTGTATCGTTGCGTTACGCCCTTATTGTTGTTCACCTCCGTTCAAGCCAATTTCGAAGATCCAAACCAAGAAAAGAACATTAATTTTCTGAAGATATTTTTTTCAACAATCAATCGAAATATTGTGCATCGAAGGCGATTTAAATACTCCGTGAAAATATTTTATTCGATTAATTTGAATTTTTTTGCAACGCCTTCGTTTGAATTGAATTTGTGTTGAGCGCCAACCGAAGCAACGTGAAATATGCCATTGAAGACACCATCTCAGATAGATTCTCATTTACTTTCATCTGAACCCACCGTCTAGTCTTCTGAATGTCAACAGGTGGTCGCGAAGAAAACGGATAAAATGATTCGGAACATCGATACGAACTGAACGGTGCGAACATTTATTTTCACTGCACAACAATGATCAGAGCGCTGACCCTCACATAACTATTACATTCAACACAAACTAATTTCACTCATTTTTACTTTCCCGCAAAATTCGGTGGCAAATTTTGTTCGCCCTCAATGTCATCGTCCGTCCAGAGGAGACATTCTGCAAATTCAGGATTAGTTCTCCAAAACTTGCCAGTGGTCTGTTTGAACTTACCAGAGAGAATCGCATCGAGCCTTGTCTTCAAAACGATGACGATTATGGTGAAGATACCTATGGCAATGACCAATTCACGAAACGCGGGATGCATTTTGAATGCGTTCGACTTCCTTCGGCGGAAGAGCTATTAAATATGACGGATCGGCTGGACTGTAAACGCAATTTATTAGCCAGGTAGTGATGCATGTTGAGCATGCGTGCGATTCGAACGAGAAGTTCCTTCCATTTCAATCAACTGTTTTTTTCTCTTTTGGGAAGGGAAATATTGACAGGAGATGGCATTTTGAGGCATAGGGGAGAGGGAGCACGAACCGACTTTTAGTTTTTCATGGCAGAAATTGAAAGAGATGAAGGAGCGGGGACCCAAAACAGTTGATTTCATCGTTGCAAATAGACGGCGACACTTCCGAAAAACGACGAGGACCAGAGGCAAAAGAACCCATTTCTTCCAGAGCAACTACCTGAATCGATTGCAAGATGTTCGTCTTCCCGCCAGTTCCTTCATCATCATCGATGCCCGCCATCAACAAATTTGTTTACTTTTTACGATTTCTTCGTTGGATGGAAAATTAATCATCTTAGTATTTTAGTTTTATGGCATTTTCGTGCCGTTTTGATGCCACCCTGAATGACATCTCAGTAAATCAGTTACGACTCAATAATCACTAGCCTCAGGAACATCGCGACGAGGATGCAAGCGAGCGATTTGTTCATTTGGTCTGATTGGCATCGAACTGCTTGAGCGGATTCAATAACATTTGCATTGGATGATATTGCATAAGTTTGAACAACTCCCAGAAATATTGAGATATTTCGAATGAGTTCCAAATGACGTTTACTGCGAAGATCATCGTTGCGTTTTTGCTTTGATTCAACTTTCTTGGGTAATCACTCGTGCTTGAGGAAATCCAAAACGATGTCAGTTTGATGTCAATAATGAAATTCGCCGCAGAAATGGCATATTACATCAATATCCAATATCTTGCCATCGAAGCGCTGCACAGGTGGGTGTCCACAACATCACCCAGACGAACATCGTCCTCAGCGCTTTGCTCTCCACTTGCGAGGGCGCAACAAGCGAGCTGCTTCTCTGCACAAAGCACCATCAAAGTGATGTATTGACAGATTTCAATGCTTCTACTGGAAACGACATCAATGAGGGAACCGCCAACAACAAATTCAGACATTTTCTTTGTGAAAAAAGACCGAGAGTATTATTTCTTTCTTTTCTTGTCGTCATTTTCGAGTAGAGTACCCTTTGAGCACGTGGTCGATGAATCGCCGCGGAATATTCTATCAAGTGCTTGCTGCGTTGTCCCGCAAGTACATCCAATCGACAAAGCAGCCGGAAACTGAAAACTTTGACGTATCTTCAAGCCCCGCAATGAGCTCACAGACAATCAGACGTCTGCATAGCATATTTTGTGTGTTTTCGCGCTCTTATGAAGTGTCACGTAGCTTACCGATATTCCATTGGCACTGTGAATTGTCAAAATTATGATGATGAACAAAAGGCAATTCAGTTTTGGATAAATATTAACGACAAACTCCCATTTGATTGAAAATGAAAATGTAAAAATGTAATAAAAATGAGAATTAAAACAAACAAAAAACGCAAACAAAACTTTTTTATTATTGCGCGCGGATGATCTATTTTTGTTGATCTGTTTCCTCTAAAACGCATAATTGCATGACAGGGCTTTTGTGGATTAATATGATAGTCGGATGACATCATTATGCAAGAGAATATTGCGGGCGATATGCGTTTGCTAACCGCAGGCAGTATGGTGTGAAGTGTGTTTGCTGAGTGGAGGCTCCATCGTGGAGCTTGCAAACTACTTTGATTTTATCATTGACTTGAATACGCGGCGTCTTCCTCATCCAGGAGTAGTATCGTTCTTGATCAAACGGAAAAATGGATTTACCTCCCGAAGACTCCTTGCAATTGGGTAACCTATTCAAATACGGATTGAATGAAAACCACTGGTTTTTCTACACAATATCGATTATCATTTAATTCCAGAAATAGACAACAAGCGCAGGAAAATCACGCGTAATCACATCGAAAAATTTCACATCAATTAAAAGGACATTTCACAACGTCACTGATTTCAGTCCGATGTCTTGAGGATTTTATTCCTTTGGTCCTCGTTCTGGTTGCTGTTTCCGATCAGAGATAGCGCGAAACCGAGCGGAGTCCGGGACAGTGCTGGTGCGGTATAAAACCAAGAACATCGCTTTCTTCGAATCTCTGCTTCCGAGTCAGCATCTGCCACACGAATCCTAGCTTGATTGGAATGGGTTTCCTTCAGTTTTACAAGATTCCCAAGGGCATTCTGCAATGGAACTTGTTATTATTGTTTGATAATAATACGACTAGTTTGGGTTTCCCCTTACTGAATCGGAAGCCATGCAATACATATAATTGTTGTTGTCGAGTAAGTGGACGAGGATGACGAAGGTGTAAATTATGCCAATGGTTGGAACCATTGCAACCAGAAGTCCAGCAACTACTTCGACCAATTTCATCGCTGTTGCTTTGTGAACATTTTTGATCGCGAAATAAAAAATTCAAAGATGAATTTAGAAAATCGTTGGCCATATTTTTCGGGAACATTGACAGAAATGATGCATGTTACTCTCAACGGAAACGAGTAAATTAACTACTTGATTATTTCGCAGCAATACAAGTATCGCGTTATTAGGAAATGTAGACACTGTGCGTATGAATCTCGATCTTCGAAGAATATGGGATTTGATTAATTTTGAAACATTCTGTCAACGGCTTGGCTTAGATTGAATTAGTTTTGAGCGCCAACCGAAGCAACGTAAAAGGTCCGACATCCCGTTGATGACTTCGTCGCGGATGAATTCTCAATCACTTTCATCTGAAAGCCGTCGGCTGAATCTCAACAGGTGGTCGCGAAAAAAACGGGTGCAAAATTTATTTTCACTGCACAACAATCATCGCGGCGCTGAGCCTCACACATCTATTACATTGAACACAAACTCGATTATTATTCGCCGTCACTCATTTCAAATTGCCAGCCAGAATCGGTGGTAAATGATGTTCGCGGATCTCATTGCCTTCTTCCTCCGGGCGGAAACATTCTGCAAATTAATGATTAGTTCTGCGAAGCTTGTCAGTGGTCCATTTCAACTTACTAGAGAGAACCTCGTCGAGTATTATCTTCAAACCGATGACGATGACGGCGATAATGACTAGGGCGATGAGCAAACATTTGACCGCCATTTTGTGTGCGTTCGACTTCCTTTGGTGCAACAGCTATCAAATATAATCCTAACTGTTGCTTCTGCTTGACTGTAAATGCATTTTATGAGACATTTGGTGGTGCATATTTGACATGCGTGCGATTCGTTGTTGTTCCTTCCATTTCAATTAACTGTTTATCACCGTTTATTTACCGTGTACATATTGCTGTTTGGGGAAGGCAGAAGTCCAAAAGGGTTTGGGACATGGGAGAGAGAGGGCGTACCAATCAATGTTTTTTTGGTGACAAAAATCGAAAAAGGAGAAAGCTCCAATCTAATGAAACTTGTACTTGTTTGATTTAAAACGAATGGAATAAATGATAATAATAATAATGGACGACTCTAATCTAAAAGACGACGACACTTCCGAGAAACGGCGAGCACCAGAGGCAAAAGATTTAATTTCTCACAGAGCAACCTGAATCGATTGCAAGATGTTTGTCTTCCCGCCAGTTCCTTCATCATCATCGATGTCCGCCATCAACAAATTTGTTTACTTTTTAGGATTTCTTCGTTCGATGGAAAATTAATCATCTTAGTATTTTAGTTTTATGGCATTTCCGTGCCGTTTTGATGCCACCCTGAATGACATCTCAGTAAATAAATTACGACTCAATAATCACTAGCCTCAGGAACATCGCGACGAGGATGCAAGCGAACGATTTGTTTATTTGGTCTGATTTGAATGAATGAATGAATGAACTGCTGCGGATTCGATAGCATTTGCATTGGATGATATTGCATAAGTTTGAACAACTCCCAGAAATATTGAGATATTTCGAATGAGTTCCAAATGACGTTTACTGCGAAGATCATCGTTGCGTTTTTGCTTTGATTCAACTTTCTTGGGTAATCACTCGTGCTTGAGGAAATCCAAAACGATGTCAGTTTGATGTCAATAATGAAATTCGCCGCAGAAATGGCATATTACATCAATATCCAATATCTTGCCATCGAAGCGCTGCACAGGTGGGTGTCCACAACATCACCCAGACGAACATCGTCCTCAGCGCTTTGCTCTCCACTTGCGAGGGCGCAACAAGCGAGCTGCTTCTCTGCACAAAGCACCATCAAAGTGATGTATTGACAGATTTCAATGCTTCTACTGGAAACGACATCAATGAGGGAACCGCCATTGGCGGCAACAACTAATTCTGACAATTTCTTTGGGAGGGAAAAAATGCTTCGAGAGCTTCATTTCTTACTTTTCTTGTCGCCATTTCCGAGAAGAGTTACCTTTGAGCACGTGGTCGATGAATCGTCACAGAATATTTCATCACGCGCTTGCTGCGTCGTGACGTCCAACCAACAGGGCAGTCAAACTTTGACGCATCTGAAAGCATCGCAATGAGCCCACCAGCAATAAATAATCGGTGCGATTATGGACGCATATAAATTTGCGAATAAACACCTCTAATATTCAACATCTCGACGACATCGCGAATGGTTTCGTTGAGAGCTATTTGGCATACACGATGAGTTTGTGTGTTTTTCGCGCTTTTATGAAGGCATTAGACGCAAACGTTCAGTATTTGCACCAAAAAATGATGTTGTTGAAGCGATAAGGAGGACATCGTCGAAATGTGGGAGACTCAACGCTTTCGTCGGTTTCTTTTACTCTCGCATCAAATGTGAAACAGGGAAATTGATGGGCTTTGTGAATGCAAGCTTATGTAGCGTGTTTCCGGTAGAACGCCTGGGACAAATGACGGAGAACGAAATCCGTTAATAAATGCGTTTGTATTTTCTGTCGTCGAGCAGATAAGTCATGTGTCAGATGCCAGCCGGGTTGTCTGAGGGACGGCAGCTACTCGAAAATGCACAACATTTCGGGAATCATCTCCGTCCGTCATTTCGATGGGTGTTTGCCTGCTTGCAGACCATTACGGCGATAGACGAACCGATCCGAACGGAAACTATTCCGAATGGTCTCAATTTGCGAGACGCCTGAAACGTGGATTTGCTGCTTGTCGCATTCGCAAATGATAATTTGTCAAAATCAAATAGGTTATCGTAAGTCGATGAGCTCGTTATAAACGAATAGTTCGAAAGACTAAGACGATTTCGACCGTTGATGGGACAAACAATCTAACGAAAATGACCAGATCGAAATTTCAAAAAAAAGAAGAAGAGAGATCGCATATTCTCGACACAGTGCCGAGTAATAAGCCCTGCCCTGTGACCGAATCTATTAATAGCCATACGAATAATTAATTTTTGATTTTCATCGTTGAAAGTCGACGTGTATTCGATACATGATTATTCATATACTTCTCGTTTTGAGTGAGCGTCATTTGATTCGTTATTTATGCAAAATGCTCAATCCAATGGCCTTTGTGCGATTGACGAAGGCTTCAAAATGGTTTTGCCGTCCGATACACTGAAGGTGAGGCGACGAGGGCAAATTGAAATTTGACCAAATTTCCAGCGCAAACTGGTGGTTGACGAGGAACGGTGCATTTGGTACTCTTTTGCATTCAGTCATTTTGGAAACGTGTCATTCAAAGTGGCAAACATGTTGCTAATTGAATGTTTGGACCGGCGAGCCGTTGGGAATGTTACAAAATTACCGCCGATATTCGAAATAAACACAATATTTCACATGAAATGAGCATACCAGGCTGTCAAATTCGTTCTCCCTTGAAATGTTTGAAATTTTCATTCGATCAGCGGTGGAGTGGGCTTCATTTGATTAACTGCCTCGTACAAACATCCAATCACTCTCTGCAATCATCAATCGGCTCAAAATCACTCGCAAAAATGACGTTAAAAATCACATGGTTCGACGGATTTTCCGAGTTTGAAGAACATTTAAGCGAACGATTACAGCGTTTTTCTAATCAATTTGATCAATTTTTTTTAAATTTTCAATTAGTTTTGCACACAGAATTGATCGCAATGGCATTTTGAATTTGAAACAGCACTTTCATTTGTTCAACATTGAAGTGAATTTAAGGAGGTGAACACAACACATCAACGGCAATGAAGCCGATACACATTTAACACCGATTTTCCGGCATTTATCAATGAACTGTTAAATAATCCATCGGTATGCTGTTGTCTTTAACACACAATTTTTAGTGTCCGGTGTAGTTCCCTGCACTCTCAGTCGCATTCTGCAATGAAGTTTTTGAGAAGTTGAAAAAACGTTAAAATGAAGTTTAATCGGTTTGATCGAATTGTAGAAGCTTACTAGAATTCAGATAGAGGTATCTAATCCGCAAGAAGATGACGATGATTTTGAGAACAGCCACTAAGACGATTAAACCCATTTTTCGTGCCATTCTTTATCAAATAACTCTTCGGATGCAACGTCAAAAGTTAACTGCTGCATCAGATGCCAATTTGTTAGGTCTCTTTAGTCTCTCATTCATAATTTCAAATCAGCTGTCCACCTATGGAGCATGCCCGATCAAACGGATGCAATTCATCAACCTTTCCAAACCATTTTCCACGCAGCGATTGCGATTGGACTATGTGTACATTACATATTTACTGCGTTAAATGCAGTAAATATTCCTCTAATATGAACATATATCAATCCATAGGCGATAGCCTAGGTGCGCATCTGTTCAAAAATTTAAAAAAAAACATATTTCCCCCATGTCCTCAACTCCGCCTTCACCATTTTGCAGCATGTTTAGCCAGTGTGATTAACTCATCGAAAAATTGTCGAAGTAAGCCGGATACAACCATACCCACATTCATTCTGTGCTTAGACGATTGAAATGTTTAACGTCGCAATGAAAACTTGGATTACAAGATATCGGTTTTCGCGATGGATTGATGCTAATGATATAGCATCCACTGGCCATTTTTATGATTCTGAAAACATGGATTCCGCCAAAACACCGAATTATTTCTAGCAAAATAATCGGAATATGGGAAAAATGAGAACGAGAGGCTCTGTCCACTAAGTCAAGCTACAAATCCATCCGCAATCCAGTACCGAAAAATCCGGTGTTTTCGCAAATATTCTCATGTTTTGTCATTTTGAGTGCCGTCGAAATGTATGGTGAGAAATGAATCGGTCTCTGCAGCTTGAAACTAGCCCGGCTTCGTGCAGATCGCGACACGTTCTCTGTTGACGGTCTATTCTTGGACTGTTCGCGGACTGTTGAAGGGGGTTGTTTGTGTTGCAGAGACCGATAGATTAGATTAGGTTAGATTTCCTTTATTAGATTTTTCTCGAAGAGTTAACTCTGGAAAGAGGATGCAAGCGGAATGACAACCTCTGATACCGCAACACAGGATATGAATCGAGTCCAACACAAACACATTATGTATCAAAAACGGACCGATTCGCTGCCACTATTGTTTGATGCGAGTAACAAAGCCAACCAGTTTCACGTCTCGATGGATGTTAAGTGTTATCCATGGTAACCGGACTAAAGGATGTGGAAAACGTTCTATCCGCAACTAGAAACGCCCAGTCGTTTTTTTCCATTCCAATTGAAAATGTACTCAAAATCCAAATGACAACAAACAAAAAGGGTCAAAAAACCCCACTCATTTGAATGTCCGTCGATACGAAATGTTCTCCAATACGCGCAGGTTCGAGGTGAGTGCTTGGTATCGAGTCATATGAAATACATACATAATTGCGCGGGAGAGCGTATCTATGGAAATATTGTCTGCCGGCACAGCTATCGCGTGTTCGAATGATCACCTCTGTTTATCCCTCGCATTCCTCTTACCTTCAATAGACTGATTGATCATCCTCGTTCCGCTCCAGTGAGTCCACATCAGGGCAGCCATCGATGAAACGCAAAACATCCGGAATTCCAATCGTAACTTGTATTCCACGAGCTCACAAGAAATCAAAATACACGCAATGACGATTAATGATAAACATTCGATTTATTGCTGCAAATATTGTTTTACAGTTGACATTTAAATTCTTTGGTTTTTTCCATGAAATTTATTTAATAATATTATTATTTATTCATTTTCTTCTTCTTTATTTTTTTCTTTTGATTTTGGATAAACTTTCCATTCAATTAGTTATTTACATTAAAGAAAATATATTAAATGAGTAGTCGGTACAGTTGTTATATCAATTATCAATTATCCATTGCTATAATTATTCCAGTTATTCAAAGGACTTACATCAATTTTACATTTTTAATTATCAATTCTTATTCCTAAGCCGCTGTCACAACACGCATGGCACCGAACGCCAAATCGCCAATATTTCGCTCAAGTACAATTACACGGCTGAAGATCAGTGCGACGTTCCAAGGACCAATTAGTTAAATAACCGAATCACATCAATTAGCCAATCATTTCGTTGAGGTTCCATTCAAATATATTGTATATGTTTTCCATCAATTGTTATTTATTTTGGTATGCATGCACATTTACGCATGAACGCTCTGTATCACCTTTGAATCGATTGCAGTGATGTTGACATCAAGGAAATGAACGAAATGAACGAAGAAACGAAAGCGTACAGCATTTTCGTCTCGCTGAACTGGCTCATCATCACTCGAACTGCGGTTGCTGTGTTTGTCTGCATTGCCTCGGGGTGCTCACCTGAAATAACCGGTCGAACTGATTTCAAATTATTTCAAGTGGTATTGTTTGTCAAGATCTCATTAATTGATGTTTTGGCACAACAGCAAATGGAGGAATGGCGGGAGGGGGAGAGGGAGGAGGTGGATATACTCAGGATGGTTGTCGCGATGATGGTTTCATTGCATAACAATAATGATACGTCTGCCGTGCAACCATCCATCAATTGGACATTCAGGTTTCATTCTGCCGCGTTTCGCTTGTTCATCAAAAGAAAACCAACATTGACGAGGATGTGCGGTTTCATGCACTGAGTTGACAACAACGTGCTTCGTTTCGAAATCGAATCGAAAATTGAGCGACAAGGACCTCGGTTATTCAAGCGGGTCAGTCTCGACAGTTCCGACATTGGTACGGCGACAGATTTCATTTCTCTCGCTTATTCATTTGTGCATTCATTCGTCATACTTGCAAATTGGCAGTCATTTCTTGAGGCCTGAATGAACAAGAGATCAAAGATATGAACAAATGAATGCAACAATACATAGTTGACAGGCGGAGCTTAAGTAAATATCTTTGATTATATTTCAGCATTGTAACGAGTTGATACTCGGACACAGTCACGATAAAAAAATATGGAACATTGAATTAATTGCAATCCCCTCCCTTTGAATATAAACGGCAGCCATCCGCGAAATAAACGCAGTGAAAGGACTGAAAAGTAAATAAGCGTGGAGTATCTTTTAGGGAAAGCCAAGTCATATGATGTTGTGAACCAGTGAAAAAAATGGTTGTTTAGCAAATAATTTTTTGGTTAATTATTTAACCAAAAAATTATTTGCTAAAAAAGCGGCTAAGAATGTTTCCATCGAGAAATCGCCTCGACTCGCCCGGCCACCAAACGGCACAAAGTCAAATAAATTTCATTTCTGTGACAGTTTCCATTAAACTCGTTTGACATCGAAACGAATTGAAAATCAGAGAATTCATTCAAAGTGCATCAACCGTCTGTTCCGTCGTAGCGAAATACGTTGGAATTCGCCAACGCTTCGACCGAAACGAAGAAAAATGCGCGTCGTCTGACGCAGAGAATCGCATCAATTTAGAAATTCCATTTGCATTGCTGTTCATTGGTCGTGTGTCGCACAATCGACTGGGCGTCAAGTCATTTGTTTTCGTTCGGGTGATTTGCCTTTGTCACCAGGCTCATTTGCAGCGCATTCTTTCTCATTATTCGCCAAAGCCAATAGAAGAACTGGCCCGACCAGTTGCATCCATAATGCATGACATTTAATCGACAACATTTCTCACGATTGTCGTGCGTCGCTGCGGGAAATCAATAGTTTATTGCAAGACATGAAAACAGCAATGCCGACGAATAAAGCAAAGTGAACGACATTCCATGCGTTCAATAATGGATGAGATGTTAAACTATGTATGATGCCGGACGAACAAAACGCTTCGTTTGATTTCGTTTGTGGGCACAACTTCTCCGAAAGTGGAACGCCATCGATTTTCCCACATTCAACACAGCCGTCCGCTTGTGTCTGTTTCGCTGCCCTGCAGCCGTATCCACGTCAAATCAACCAATTCGAAATCCTTTCAAGAGCAATCAACTTAAAAACTTGGCAAAAGCATCAGAACCGCTCAAAGGCAATGCTGGCTGTGAGGATTGTCGCGGCGTATCGCTTTTGATAACCGCGCGCTTCCGTTAAAGCGCTTCAACGTCGAACGCACAGACCATTTTCGTTGGCACGGTTCGACAGTTTCCCGCAAACACTTGTCACATCATCATCATCTCGTCTTTTCCGTTTGGCTCCTCCACCTTCTGGGTCGGTTTTGAAGCTTTTCCCAAATTTCCCTTCGAACAAATAATTCGCAATTAATCTGATTACAAACGGAGTTGAATCGAGTTGAGTCGAATGACGTATTAATGGATTCGTTCACAAACGATATGCCGACATCATTCATCCATTCAACCCCAATCCGTTGGCAAACACAAAGGCACACAAACGCGCGCACACAATAATGGAACTGTCACAGGAGCGAAATGCTTTCCCGAAACTTTTTAAAAGCGTGTCAACCGGGCGGTGTTTCTTTCGGTGCCGATGTTGATCTGTTGTTTCTTATTTGTTTCGTTTTCGTTCGTTTTTTTCGATTTGGAGTTGATTCTGTGCCCGAACACTCCGTCACCTTTTCAGCGGAATCGTGTCGTGTCGGCTGCGTGTGTTTCTGCTCTGCGTGAAATCACATCAAAGCACTGACAAGTCACAAGGATGCAGCATGCAAGCCGCTTGGAAAATTAAAGGAAATCATGCCACGTGTATGGCTGGTGGTTGTTGTGATGTGTTTAATCGCTCTTTGATGCCTTTATGTGTTTGAGCAGAGCTGTTTTTCTCCTTCCAAACACAACGCAAGATATTACAGATTTTCCATCAGAACTTTTGTCTCTCAATCCTTGTCATCATCAACATCGCTCCAATAAAATTGAAAAAGACGAAGATGAAATGCAAGGAAATTTTTACCGCGGTTTTTTCCATGCTTTGAACAAGCGAGACAATACGTGATAGAAATGCATTCAAGACTCGTTGAACATGCGTTTGATTACTTCTTCTTCTTTTTTTTCGATAAAAATTCTATTCCAATTTATGATCAACTGCTTTGAGGTTTTGACAGCTGACGAATTGACGTTTGCCGAGTGCGATCCTAGTTTTTGGCAAATGACAATGACTGGTGCCATTGTCATTTATCAAATAGGCAACGTCGTCCTAGCAATGACCCGAGTAGACGGCAGTTCAAGCAAAAAAAAAGACAACGCCACAAGAAATCGAACATCATAACAAATGGCAATGATAATTCGAAGAAATTGTCATTAAATCGTCGACAAACAAAGAGAATGAGCGTTTGAGTGGCGGCCGAGACGAATGCAAAAACTGACACGAGCATGACAGAAGACAATAATCAAGAGATAATCGTTTCGGTTTGACAATGCTTTCGAGGGCGATCGAGAAAGGAGAATGGTTCGAGGATAAACAAAAAATAAAAAGAGAACAAGGAAAAATTGGCCGTAAACCGGCTCATAAAACGCGACCGATTGTTCGCCAGTGCTCAGAACACAACTGGCAAAATGTTGGGTAATTATCCTTAATTGAGCTAATATATTACGAATGTAATCGGTATTGGCTCCTTTCGGCTTCACTCGGCTGCTTCCGGCTCCTTTGATAATCGTCGAGTGAAATGAACCAGCGGATCGTTCGAGTGAAATGTTTGCTTGTGAAGCTTTCATCGGAATGTTGGTCTTGTCGACAGACGGGAATAAAATGTTGCGTAAAATGAATCGGAAAATGGTCTCGCGTCATTCCAACTTTGATGGATTTGGTCCGGAATCGCTTAACGATGACGATTCCACAAAATCCCTTTGGATATTCCCGGCATGACCGGACACCCCGTGGGACGAATCATTCATTCATCCGAATGATATGTGCACAGTGCGTCAGTTCGATAAACAATAAATGAAAATGGGCTCATCGCATTCGATTGTCGATGGTGCAGCAGCGATTCGACCAATGTGAAATGGTACGGCACAATCGGAGACAAGATTTGTGGATAAAGTTTTATGACAAAATTAATCACTCAAATGTCCTCATAAATACGGCAATAAAGATAAATATCACTCTTCTTAAGTGGCTTGGGCTTTCTCAAAGATAAATATTCGGTGTCAATATTGACGATAATTTATATTGGATTCGAACGAGGCGAATGTCATGTGGGTGCTGGTGCACATTCGATGAAATGCCTCGTGAGTGATTTCACACGTCAGTTGGCTATTTGTCTCGTGAAGGGTGTGCGATGGTGGGTGACTTCTTGTCGGAGGTGATTCAGGAAACTTTCGGTATTTCGGTATGGTTTTTGAATTAACTTTGGCAACAGCGATCTGTCAGACGATAAGAGTTGATTTCACAATTCTAATCGTTGAAATACGAACGAATCTATTTAGGAAAGCTATCACCAGCAGCTGCTCACCCGGAAGGATCATGTTTCGACAACGAAATATTCATCCGCCCACCGCAATTTCAAGTCGCTCAACAATCAGATACTCGGAATCCGCCTCAAATCCGTCCAACCAATTTCATAATTCTACGCCTCGAATCGACATAAATTGTCGAAAAGGTCTCCCATGAAATACCAAAGCCGTTACATTAATGTCAAAAGTGTCACTAAATGCCAATGTCGAATGTGCTACGAATCTCTCCCTCATCGCCACTGTGTAAGACAACCGACAACCATCAGATCTTGCCCGACTCGCGACACACTTCAACATGCATGCAAATGTGATGTCAATAAATCTTTCTTTTTCTTTTGTGTGCGTGTATCGTGCACATTGCTGGTTGGAGTGCGACGAGGAGCTGGTTGCTGGCTGCTGGCAACGTACACCCGAGCGAGCTCACTTTCATCGTAAATCCCATCGAACAATGAAAGTCTTTATGCGAAGTAAATTATAAACATGAATTATGAAAATATGATTCGACGTCATTTTGTGTGCATGTACACTCTCGGCTTTGAGTAATAATGCATGAGCTTATGGGCATATCCTCAAAACGGGCATTATAAACATACGACACTCGCACCCGCGCGCACAGCTCAATTCTCAACCGAATCTTCTCACAGCAAATAACTCCATTTGATGCCAAACCGTATAATAATGCATGTCACATCGCATTACGGCTTGGATTTTATTCAAATTCGTCGTTCATACGAGTCGCATTAGACGCACCGCACCGTAGCCACTCAACGATATGTGCGGGTGGCCCCTCGTCCATCGAGCGCACCGCTGATGACATTACGTATTCGATGCACGAGGCTCTCGTCAGAGCACGATTGGTATGATTCAACGTGATGGGTGAGGTGGTGACGTTGCTGGTGGTTGTGTGGCTTCCAAAGCGGATAATTCTTTATCGGGTGCTCGTCGTCGTGGTACCGCACTATCGACACTACCACAGCCACTACCGCTGCCACCACTACCATCCAGCCAGAACATTCGCCTATTCCACTCCTTCCATTTCATTCTCTCGCTCGAATAAACGACACACTGCGCTATGCGACATAAATTATCAACTTTTCCTTTAGCTTTGGCCAACACTCTTGGCCCCCGAACCCACTTTCTCACCCCGAAAATGCCATTCGTGCAAACTTTTCCGTGCAACAAAAATTGTAATAAAAGTTTTGATTATTTTCAAATAATTAGTTGAGCGTTAAAATGAACTTCATAAATTTCGCTAAAACGAATTGTTCGCAATGCGATGGTGCATTTGTAGGAGGGGATGGGACGGTGAGATGCACTGGCCCGCCGTAAGTCAAACAGGTGCATCTTGATGAAATTACCAAGATTTATTTCATTGCTGTGACAATGACATTGTTTGTGAACAACAGTGGATTCATGGCAAGCCATTCAAATGGAAGAGACATCGACCTGCCGTCAAAAGTTTCTCCGCGAATGCTGGAAGGCTTGTCGAGAAACTTTGAAAATTTGTTCGGAAGCGAGTTGCATTTTATGGGCTGTGATTGAAGGAGACTGACACCGCGAAACGGTCATGTCGCGTGCGAGCTAGTCGAGTCGAAACGAACGAATTGTGAGTTCCATGGCAACTCATACTCCGCGTGAGAGTCCCGATGGACGCTTGGTCGATAAACGGGAGGGCGGTCACCACCCTCATTCGAAGATAATCGGATCGAATTTGAATAATTTCGGTCGGAAAAAGGTGCTGGAGTTGTTTCCAAAGTGTTTTGCGTTTCCCTCCCACCCGAAATGCCTTCACATCAACCGGCCCCTTTCATTTGCATAAACATTTTAAATCATCCGATGGCAAATCTTATCGCTTGGATTTTGTTGAATGCGAATTTTTATTTCTAGCTTGTCGTTTGGCACCAGTTTTTGATCAAGACAAATGTGTTTCGCGAAAGAATTATGGACGGGCGAACCGGACGAACTGAGCAAATATTTGTGAATGCACACGCGATGCGAAAGTGGACTGGTACCCGGTACCGACCTTTCGAATCATTTGTTTCGACGGAATTAATGCGAAAAAGTAAAATATCTGACTGTTTGTTCGCCCTCTTCTCGTCGCATTGCCGGTCGTTTTCTTGCTCCCGGTGTCGTCGTGTCGTGTTATCACGAAAAATTTAATGAAAAAACGGAAAAAAAACTTCTTAAACTTTCAAATGAATTTACTTAAACTTTAAAAAAAACAATAAAATTGCCGTCGTTTTTCTCGCGTTTCTCCAATCGTTTGGTTCGTTCGAAATTTTTCGGATTTTTTTTTCTCCAGCTCACGTTCGCTTTTTTCGTTCTTTGCTTCTGGCTCGACGCGCAAAACGAAATCGTCTAAACACGAGAAGATTAATTAGTTGAAAGTTCTTCATCGTTTGAACTGCAATAAAACTGGCTGGCTGGCGCTCGTGAGAATTCCCACTCAGTTTATCGAATGCATTATTCAACGCAACACAATACATGACGATTAAATGATAAGATGCGATAAAAGAAAACGGAAACGAAATGAAATGGGCGGAGGAAAGAGCCAGAACGGAAATTCAAATGAATGACGCGAAGTGGAAAGAGTCATGCCGTTGATGTGGGGCTGGAGAAGGAGGTGGGAACCTCCTGCAGGAACTTAAGCTCAATTGAAATTCCCATTCAATTGAAATAAGCGCTTTAAAGCTTTTAATTATTGAGTGGCGACGTCTTTTTTGCTGTTCCGTCAGCTTTTCTTTTTCAATCTTTGTTTTTGACTCAGTCATCGCATCGATTCGAGGAAATTTATCAACGGCCCAAGTTTTCGTTTCCGTTCACTTTTTCTTCTCTCTTGAAAGGGAAAGGGAGAGAGAAGAAGAGAGAGAGATCGGGAGAGAACTGAAGACAATAAGAGAGAGAAAAAGATAGAGAGAGAGAGAGCGATAAAGAGTGAGAAAGAGATCGCGCAACGTCCCAATGCAAAGTCACTTAATTGACTAATTGATTAATTGACTTTGATCCCAACTTTGCCGCGGCGTTGCGTCAAGAGTGCCTACTGCAAAGGGCACTGTAGAGAGAATGGGAAATAGAAAGCGAGAGATCGAGGGAGAAAACGAGAAAGAGTCACTAATTCACTATTGTATTTCAGCCTCAGGTTAAATGAATGCCAAAAATAGCAGTGCATCATCAACATCAATATCCACAACCAATTAGATGGCATCCCATTGACGGTGTCATTCCCGCAAAGCACCCCAAACGATTTTGCCGTGAATTGTTTGTTGACAAAATTCTAAATCAACAAAACAATTACCACTTTTGCCAACAAATGCAACGCTGTGCGAGTGTCCGCTTGACGCCCACGTGGTAATCATCGCAATTTCTCGATTCATGCCTAGGCAGGTATGATTTCGAATGCAAAATGGCAATTAACGTCCGATAGGGTCGATAATTCACATCGGTTAGACGAAGTTTGCCGGTTGTGTTGCTGCAGGCGGGACATCACCAGTCCAGCACAAGCGTTCATCGAACCAATGTTAATCGGTCCAATTCAATTTGCCTGGCTGTTATTAATGTTGTGTCAACTGCTGAATTAAAAGTTAATCAACGAAATTGGTAATTTAATTATGGCATACACCTTTTCTACGGCAATCGGCCAGGACGGATTGCTTTCTTGATTTTGGCTGGCATTTCGGAACCGAGGCGGCCATTCATCATCACCGATTCTCGGTGTATTTTTAGTTTGTGACAAAAACACTGCCGGCAAATGGATGCGGGGGCTTTGATTAACAAAATGACTGATGGCATTTTGGTAGGTCGTCATTTTTGGTGGATCGTTTCGGATGAGGTTTTTGCGGTAGCATTTCGTGAATGATGGTCGAGCTTATCAGCGATGGGAAAGGTCATGGAATTTTGAAATGAATGAAAACCACAATGGGAGGTTGGTCGGGTAGCGATATGAAACGGCAAACAGGATGACAATGTCTTGATTGACATTTCAAAGCGATTCTCGAAGATTCAAACCTCATTTTTGCAAAGTCTCTGATCGACCTGACTAAATGGTCTGTCCTAAACGATCTTTCATTGAACCGGTCAATCTCATAACCTCAACCACTCGATGGAAAACTAACCCTTCCAACTGTTATTATCGATTCACCTGCCGGTTTCAAATCAATATTCAATGAAACACAAGTTTATTTTGCAATTCGTTCTAGAAAAAAAAACAGAAAAACAAAATGAATGGAAGAAAAAACGAGTAATCAAACAACCGACAGCTCCAACGACATCAATACCATGACCGCATACACGAATCGAATCCAGAACGACGTAAATAATGAAAACCAACAAGCGATAAATCATATACACGAACCGAGCATGGAGTAACAGATCGAGCATGTGGTCGCTTTCTCGCTGAATGCCGCTTGTCTCGCCCTCGGCTGTGGAATGTTTTCGGTTTTTTCAAACACCGTTTTTGGTTCACCCGTTACGTGCGTGTGGCCGGGGATAGTGGCAACGGTGTTTGCGAATATCTGTTAGCGATTGGTATTTATTCCGATAACCTCAAATATAATTTATAGCAGAAACACATTTTCTTCATTTTTCGTTCACGCAACGTCAACCCCTTCCGTAGGTTGGTCCTCGCAAACATAGGCACAAATCGGTTCGACAGCCATTGTTCATGGAACGATTTTGAAATCCTTGCTCATCGAGTCATTTATTCGGCAAGCATATGAAGAAGGAATGAACAAAAAAAACGATTCAACGGGTTTTCTATGTATCGTTTGGGTGCTCTTGTCGCAAATTCACTCGAATTGACACCGAACTACCCAGGGTTCGATGATAGCAATGCCTAAGGGTTTTTTGGCATTTCTCTCGGTTTTTTGCCTTCGAAAATCATGCCACGTGTCAAGCACATCAAAAAGGTGGTTTCACACTGAAAATCCTAGCCGAAACATTACACGACAACTACACAATCAACCACATTGAGTTGGGTCGCAGAATGGCTTAACTTGAGTTTTATTCCTCAAGCCTATCGCTCGATCATCAGGTGCTCTGCATCTTATCTACCATCAACCACAAACGAGCTCGGTCGCAGAGTGTGGCTGCGATTGCGGAAAATTCCCATCGCTATTGGTCTGGTCATAATCTGAGGTTTAACCAGAAAATAAAATCAGGGGGTATGGGGAAACCGCTATTTCCCTCCTTCCCTTCCTTCCACTCAAACAAAAAATTTATTAAATTTTCCAAAATGTAAAATGTCAAAATCGTCGCAATTAAATTACAAAAAATGATCAAAATTCGCATAATCGCATTCGGCAATATATTTGCTTAATGAAATCAGGCCATTAATTATGAAATGACATGTTGGGCGGGCACCATAAGTGTGTTGTGCCAAAGTCAAAAAGACGCTGTCAATGGATGTGCTCATTACCAACGGCAATGATTGCTTTGCTGGGAATTGCCAACCAAAGAGAGCAAAAAAGAACGGAAATGATGGGAAAAACAGGAAAAAGAAGAAGAAGGAAAAAAACGTTAAAAACATTTACCATTTAAAACATGGACTCGAACGCTCGCAACATCTGCATTTGATGGTGAACATGAATATTTTCCGGAATCGGCCAAGTCAGCATTTTGGATGAGCAAATAGGATGTCGTCACATCACCCTTTTCGGTGATCACCGAAACGCCTCCTCTCGTTGAATCGTAGCTAATCACCTGAATAATTAGAATTTCGCATTATAATTTAATATCGTTGTGAAAGCGGATAAATCTGGGGGGAAGTGGGTGGTACATATAATGGGGGCGACAAGCGGCAGAAAAATCGCCGTCGAAATCAGCAATGATGCTGTTTCGAGTTTCGACGAGTGGAATGTGTGCCGGAGCGTGTGAGGACGAGTGGATGGATGGCATTTGGCTGAACTCTGAACGTGTCACGAGATGGCACAGATAATTAAAGTTTATGTTCCTCATTGACGACGACGATGATGATAATTTTAATTAGAAGAAAATTCAACAAGATGTTTTGCAAATGTTTGACGTGGTTTGGGCGGCCATTTAGGCCCGGTTAAATGAACCATTCATCTTGTTGCGAGCACACATATTATCCGCGAACACAAATGCAAATTTTTTTCCAACGGTCTTCCGTTTTGCCGCTGATGACGACAATGTTGTGGAAAATGTCGATTATTAAAAAAGTTTTTCGCGTTCATTTGCTCTGCTTGTTGAGACTTTACATTGTCCTCGAGGAGAAGTTCGTCGTAATCGTCTTCGCCGTCATGCGAATTGGATCGCCATTTTCGCGATGTATTCAATAGTCTAGTTATGGTTGCGCTGATCGACTGGGATGCCATTGTAGAGTGACTTTAAGCTGCTGTCGAATGAAAACACCTAATTGCCATTACGACGACAGCATCAATGGGCTCGCAGAGGTGAATGCTGCCCATAAAACCGGAAATAGAATACATTGAGGCGTCGTCACAAGACATTCCATTGAAAAGATAAGCATTTTTGATTTATTCGCTCGGTGGGATTACGATTCAGGACTTCAGCGGCCATTGGCGTTGAGCCGTTTTGCGATAAAAAGCCGACAAAAATGCCGTGTCACGGAGTGGGCTGGCTTCAGAGCGATTTTTGGCTTGTTTTTTTCTTCTTTTTTTTTTGTGGAATGAATGGCAATTAAGAATGAGTCATGCCGGTGGGCTTCCAAAGCGCGACGCTTCCTGATCGAGTGTGTGTGTGTGTGTGTGTGGCATCCAGTCGCGCACGTAATTACATACGAATTTGCATATGCGACCTTTTCACGCGTCCAACAAATTCATGAAT
>JANSTV010043334.1:0-15210 GCA_027564135.1 Lestremia cinerea
TCATTAGGTACAACCGATCGTGATAATGCTTGATACGGCACCAACAACAAAGAATCAGTTTACGAATCGCGGACTATTGGAAGAAGAAGTGAATAAAATGGTTTTGTAAATAACGAAATGATACGTTTGTTTCAATAATATCTCTTCCTCACGCCCCCTACTAATGTGAAATCCAGTTCCGCCCATTCGAAATCCATTATGTAAATAATACCGTTCAACAAAACTATTCATTTGACTTGATAAAAATCTCCCGAAATGTCCTATAAAATGCAGGAGCATCCGGCATGCTGCACAGTTCTTATGAAAACAGTCCGAAATGCGATTCTCAGTGTTGTGGTGCATATTAATATCTGCAAGTAACTTCGTTTTGAGGTCGAAAGCGACGATTCCGCTGTTGGAGGAAGACGGCAAATCACAGCAAATATCTACAGCAATCCAGAAGATATTTTCTCATTTGAACAAGTCGCACATATATTTTGCTTCGATATTGTCGCCAGCATCATTGACCACTTTACCTTACCTTGAAAAATCACAGGATATCATCACACTTCTGTTGCATCAAACGACATTCGCTTTCCGTTTCGTGAATGGTAACGGTAAAACATGGAGTTTCTTCCGGCACTCGTACAGCTTGATATTCATCGACGATTTCGACGCAGCTGAGTGAGTCCAAGGACGGGATCTGGATCGTAAGCCATACTCAATTCTGTTTTTCAGCAAGGTATTGAGCCTCATTAAGCCCAGCCTCGTCGACTGCCGAAGCCCATTTCTAGCAATTTTCACGATGCCCATCGACGACTATCATCACAAACTGCAACCGATATTTGAATACTTCTTCAAAAAAGACATTTTCGATGTATATGTGATGTTTTTTTCCGAAGACGAATCATCGCTGTTGGTAAAAACCTATAGCCCAATGAGAGATCCCGATAATTGCCATGATTTGACACCAACACACGTTGGTGTTTTCAAGAACGATGAGTTTCTCTTCGACCACAATAAACCCGACTTGTTCGCACCAAAACTGAATTTCCACAAATGTCCGGTCAACGCAGTGGCTGTTGAAAACGCACCGTATATTGTTGTGGAGAAGAACTCAACTAACCGCACATTGGAAGGGATAGATGTCCATCTGATGGATGTCTTTGCAAGTCTCCTAAATGTCACTTTAACTTGCTCATTGCAACCACGTGGAATTATGTTTCCGAACGGAACGATCTCGGGTTCCCTAGGAATGGTGAGCTATGGATCCGAGAAGAGAGACGCACGTATTATCATATTGAACTGATTTCAGATTTTGAGTGGTGGCGCTGAGTTTGGTGTAGGCGGCTATTTCATCACTAATGAACGAGAATCTATCCTCGAATCTTCATTTCCCTACACTTACGCTGCCGAACTCTTTGCCATTTCAGCAGATGCCGTCATGGAACCCTTCGACAACCTAATGAGCCCTTACAATGTCGATCTCTGGTCCTCGCTGGGGGCTTTATTTCTGGTGGCAGCCCTGTTATTACTGCTGTTGAAGAGATGCCCCTCGAGAGGGCGCCATTTCATTATTGGAGGTCATCAAAACCGATCACCCATCCTGAATATGATCAGCATTTACTTTGGCAATTCAATAACCATCGAGAATGGTAGAGGTCGACGAGCTTTTTCATGTTTTGCGAAAACGTTGTTTATCATTTGGACGGTGGGTTGCTTAGTGTTGCGAAATGCGTACCAAGGGTCCCTCTACGGGTTCTTGCAAAAGGAACATTCCGACCGTTCTTTGGATACAATTGAAAAAATCTTACTGTCTAACTGCCCGGTTCATGCATCATTTGCCGCGGTTAGAAGGTTGGAAACTTACCACATCAAGCGAGACAGGTGATGACAGGACAGACTTTCTTCAAACGAATTTCTCTCAAAAACACAAAATTTTCTAGGATCAAACCATACTCTGAAATCCAGCCGAAGAAGTTCATGAAATTGCTCACAAAGGAAGATTCAGGCGCGGTCTTTGGCACTGACTTTCAAATACTCGCATTCAATTTGCATAATATGCAATTTGGTGCAATACGAATGACGAAAGATCGCTTGTGCATGACACCCACGGTGATATATTTCCCGAAGAAGCACTACTTATTGCACCCGTTAAACGAGGGGATCTTGCTGTGTGCCCAAAATGGCTTGCTAGACTATTGGACCGGATTGTACATTAAAAAGAAGACTTCTCATCACTCGAGTGTGGAAGGTTCTCACGGACCAAAGATTCTTCAACTAAAGAGCATCATCGGCATTCTCGTCATATGCGCTGGCCTATTGGTCTTCAGCGTTTTCATCTTCATCTTGGAATTTCTCTCCCCTAGATACGCTTCTATCCGCAGCATTATCGATTTTTTCACTTATTAGCAAGCACCGAACGAATGTGGATGGCACATATTCAGTGCCAGAATTCAAGACGAACCACCAGGCGGCTCCATCCACCAGAAAAAAAATCAGCACGAAATCTAGTACGTTGCGCTAATGTCAGAACGAACCCGACCACCATTACACTCGACCCAATGCTCAAGTAGTTGTGCACAGAAATGTGTTTTTTCCCTGCTGCGCTCGTCCAATAGCTGTACACACAACATCGCACACCATGCGAGCAGAAGAGCGAAAAAATATTTCGAGTGTTCATGAAATATTCAATCAGTTTGCAAAGTATTTTTTATGAGACAACACGTATTAGATACATGAAAGCAGGCACAATATTTTGATAGTCGTCGTCGTCGTCGCGAATGTAAACTCATTTTCCACGCAAGATTAAAGCAAATGAGAAGAATTTGTTCAATCAATTCGAATGAGATTAAATGCAAATTGTGAAAATTGTGAGTTAAAATAATTGAATCTTTCGTGGTTTTGCGTTCGATGTGTCGTTGCTCGTCGATTTAAAGGCCGTTTGTCATTGTGCTAGTCGCCGAATGCAGAGAAAACAAAAGAAATTTCTTCAAACGCGATTTCAATTCATTTGTGCTCGACAATTTGCCTTGATATTCTTCGATTAGAAGGTGCAACACTCCAAAAACGACGGAACGAGAAAACACAAGACAAAAAACACACATAAAAAAAAGAAGAAGAAGAAAAGTCAAAATCCGTGCATTTCTCACTCGGATGACCCTCCTTTACGGTATGTTTATTATTCAATCGGTTCATCAGTTTCTTCCTCTTCTTCTTCTTTCTCCTCGTCATTTTCCACTTTTTTTCCGTCTTTTCGTTCACTTCTGCGGCAGACAGTAGTCACAGAAGTTGTGAAATTTTCTCTATGAATACGATTTTTTCCCCAGTCATGTTGTGTTGTGTTCTCGATTCATTCAGTTTTCACGTCTTCTGTTGCAGGTTAATGTGTGGTGTAACGAAGCAGCACAGCAATCGTGGATAGAAAAATCCCAAGAAAGAGAGGAAAATTGTGTGTCGTGAACAAGGCCGCTTCATGTTTGAATACAAAACCGTTCCGAATGCATAATCTGGTGAAATTCTTACGGAAAATTGAGTGACAATTGCCAAGTGTCAGTGCTATTGACTGAAAAAAAGAGAAACAAAAGAAAAAAAAACAAAACGCACACATCAAATTCATTCATTTCGTGCATGTACGCGTTCACATGATCGAAAAACGGTCGCCGTTCGTTTGAACAGAACAATTTCCAAAAAAAAACTGAGCAATTTCAACGAAGTGGAATCGATATTCGGTTTATCGAGACATCTAAAAACTGCCGTCATTGGTAAGTTGTCAATAGTTTTCATCTGCGTTCAGTTTCGACTGCATTTTGTTGTTTTTTTTTTCCTTCGAAATTGGGTTAACCAGCCAACTAGCTAACCAGCCGACAGTGGAGTGAAGTGAGTGCTTACGCAAGTTGTGTATTGATTTTTTCAGTCGTTCTTTTCCTTCTTCGTTCATTCCTTTGGAGTCACATTGGTCGCGATCAGCCTACATGTGAGTGCATGTATTCAGTTGTTGTTGTTGTAATTGCTTCGGGCAGTGACGGTGTTCGACTAAGGTTGACTCGTGACCAACAACAATGTTGTGTTTGAACGTGTTGCTGCAGGACCCAACCGTCCATCCGCCCATCCACCGAGGTGAAGACACACAACTTTTCAAATCGATTTCCATGCAACGATTGTGTGCTATGGCATTAGCCAGTCAAATTATTCGGCAGTTTATCCATCTATAAGTCCACATCACTTTTGTTTCCATTTTCGTTTCGTTTTAAGCAGAGCGCTTTATTTTTTCTGAATTCGGTTGGTCTGAAATGCGATACGATAAGCTGGCAAATCCAATGTGATAAGAACGGAACGTTGTTTTTTTTCCTTCGTTTTTCGTGTTGCCGTTCATTTTATCATGTGTATTTTCGTTGAACCGGCCAAATTCGACGGTAGAATGTGCTTTATTTCGATTTTGTTACCGTTCGACGATTCGATGCTCAAAATATTCAATGCAGAGAAGCCTTTGTGTTGACTTGTTAGAGGCTGATTACTGAGAATCCAACTGGAATAATTACGTAATTGGCCGGATGGCTCCAATGTGACTTGTCCGCTGTCGCCACCATCAAGAATATCGGCCAGACTTTGTTCGCCCACCATCCAGTCACATTGCCATTATGACATCATATCACCGATTTTTCCGATTAGGCGACTGTCGCCGGCATGCTCATTCGTATTGATTTCGTTGAAACGCTTCAGCCTGCCGCAAAGTCAAATATCAGCTGGCACAAATCTCGGCGATTTTTCATTGAATGTACACATCGCTCGAGTGCAAATCATGCAATGTGAAAAGTGAAAACGCCGCTCGCATGCATTTCAGCGTCCATTCACCTGCATTCCGTGCAAGTCAAATGGGTTATCCAAATGATAGTTATGCGAATTTATTGCCATTCGAATGAGTCTCGTTGGAAACAGTTGTGTTTGCCTTGTGAACGAATGCATTTCGGAAGGTCAAAGATATGCCCATAAAATGTCAATTAAACCACAGAAATCTGCATTTATCTCGATTGGATTCGATAGAATTTCCTTTCGAACGAAATAAACTTAAAGTGATCATAATTGAGAAGTTGATTCTAGCATCCGCATTCGCCCCACACTCAATCGCGTTATTTAGGCGCAATTGTTTTAAGCGCACCGCTAAAGCCAGCAAATTTGATTTGGCCAATTAGGACGTCAATTATGGTAAGGCGTATTGTGCGCATTGTCTTCATGGCCGATTTTTCTGCCTTTCAAGCTGCACTGACACAAAGAATGCATCCCACCGGCAATCGAGCTTTTCCCGTGGAAAATTCCGTTCAGGCACAGCGAACAACCGAAATCATCGTGAAAGCCATTCACTTTGCTGCAAATGCGTTGTTCCAACTGCCCTGTGGCTGAAAGGAAATAAAGTATTAAATAATTTAGATGTCACACAACGATATCAATGCAGTCTGAAAATCGTGTGTAAATCGTGAAGCCATCGCAGTGAACTGTGGCACGACCGAGTGAATGAATGAATGGCGAAAAGAGATGCCAGCATAAATACGCTGTTTACCACTTCCAGTTTCAATTTGGTCGTCAGCGCATTCAGTATGGGCTGGCAAATCAGTGGGTTCGTCAGCGCAAGCTTCATTGAATTAATTCATAATTACGGCATTTATCCAATTTCAGTGTTTCAAATTCACAATCAAGAATTGCGTGTGTCGTCGAGCACAGTGTTGTTGATATTATTTTGTGTTTATTTGTTCAAACACATTCCATGTTGGATTAGGTCATGTCAATTTTCGACAATTGTTTCGCTTTTTACTCGGCTTCAGTCGTCGGCTATCGCCTGTTTGAATGCAAATGCATGACGTATCAGTCTCACTTCATCGGCGTGAAAGCGCGAGCTCTTGTCTTCTCTGTGTCTCGTTCTCAATCGCATCAGTGCTAGCTGCGGCTGGAGTAGGCAGGTTCATTGCTGAAGTGCCTTCCAATTTTGGTCAACAGTCGCATTTCTTCGCATCAACTGGCATCCCATGCATGTTGAAATCAGCATACATGTCCCATTCAACTGCATTATTCATGCGCGAATTGCCCATCGACGAATGATATCTCCAATTCAGAAATCAAAATAAGTAGAAAACCTCCGTCCAACACATTCTTGCATTTTATTGAAACAGAATAACAAATTTTCGCTATTAATAGACGAAAATATTTTGTTGTTGTTGTTGTTGCCGCTTCAATTTAAATGAATTCTTTTTTTCTCCGCGCCGACTATTTGCATTTTTATTATCGTTTTGAATTAAAGCGTATCTCATAAAGATTTCCAGTCCAAAACAAGAACATCAATTGGAAAAAGTGTATGCGAAACCTACGCAAACAATTCAATTTTGAAATTTAAATGACCGACACATTGCAATGCTGATGTGAAGAAGCGAATCGGTTGGTTGGATGCTGGCAGTCCGAGGAAGCAATTGGCAATGCGTCCACAGCGGAGTATCATCTCATGGCGAGTGCGATTCGCGGTGGATCAAGCGATGTTTCGATTTTCAGTTGAGTTTGAGTCGCCTTTGACACAAATCAGAACAAAGCGAAGAACAAGCGAAGGTAGAATGCATCACACACAGTGATCTTGAATACTGACACACCCACCATGAGTGCTCCAATTCGTGATAATTCACATGTTGACGGCGTCACGTTACGATCTTTAGCGACGTAGATATCGAGATCGATGAACGGAAAATTGAATTAATAAAAATTCAATTGTTGAGAATGACGGGATTCAATTGACTGAGAGTCGTAGCGTCTCGGAAGGGATCGGCTGTGAATGAAATGACTAGGAGAGCGTGTGTGTGTGTGTGGCAATAGCCGGAAGATCAAAGACAGTGGCATTCAGTTTGTGGCCAAAGGACATCCGTAAGTGGATCACCACGAAGCACTTTTCTTTGTTTGAATACCTCGATTCCGACACAACTCTATCTTTGAATGCCTCCGTCAATCGTAGCCGTGACGAAAAGTAGGCTAAAACATACGAAAAAGAAATAATAACAATAAAAAAACCACTTGACTGGCAGACTCACTACTATCGATCGGTGTTCACATTGAATGGCAATTCGTCTAATAAATAGAGATAAAAGTACGAGAAATTAAAAACAAACATTGAAATTATTATTTTAATTTAAATTTGTTATCTGGCAGAAACTGCTTACCGATGGAAAACCATATGGCAAGGCACGGCACATCGACTGGGTTTGCGTCATAAAACGCTTCAAGAGGCATTGGCATTCAGATGCAAATGGAAGATTCTCGCTTGTTTTGTGATTTTCGCTAATTGCGTTCCTTCAACTTGTTGAGAGGCTCACGAATGCCAAAGCATTATTCACACATTTTTGCTATTCGGCCTTTGTCATTGGAGACGCGTCGATGAGCTAGCGGGCGAGACGGCTCGCCCTTGAATGATGACTTATTGCCAGCGAGAAGACTCCAAGAGGCAACATGCATTCGCTCGTGCCGTTCTATTTCGGTCTTTCGATTAAAATTGAATTTATATCGTCAATTTGTTATTGGCATTTCATTTGCTGGCGGAGGACGTGAGCAATAAGAATCCATCAGCCATTTCAACAACTCCATCGGTCATCATCGAGGTTGATTCATTTCCAAGTTCCAACCACATTTTCGGATTGGTCCAAAATTAATAAAATTCTTTTCGGAAAATGAAATGAATCCATTTGATCCATTTGGGTGAGGCGTTCTTCTCCAAACGAAACATTCGGCACGAAATTAATGCGAAAAATATAAATAATGTCATAAAAGAATATTTTCATTTTTCTGTTTATTTGCGTATCTTTGTATCGTCGGATTGGATTTATTGAAACTGTTTTATATTTTCTCGACTTGTTTTTGTTTCGCCTTCTTCTTCTTCTTCTTCTTCATTTCTTGGTGCTGCTTCTGTCGATATGTGTTTCTCTTAAGATGCGGTATGTTAAAATGGAATTCCGGTGGAAAATAAACATCACCGAATGATTATTGGAAAACGTTCACTTTCGACAAAATTGACTCATTTTTGTGGGTTGCGTGATATTTCTCTTGAATCAATAATTCAGTTGCTTCTATTTTCGATTTTGTTTACGGCGGCTATGTCGATGCCGCTTCGTCCATCCAGCGGAAAAGCCAACGTTGAAGGGTCGGTCAACTGGTGGTCAATCAAACACACGTCGGTCATCTACTTGACCTTTCGAAGTGTGTTTTTTTCGGAAACATTTCGAAGTTATGACTTCTCGAAACCGAATAAACACTTCTTGGCGCTTCCCAGAAGCTCTAAGAGACTCGACTTGGAACAAAACAAATTCGATCAAACGATCGTCCAAGCGCTCAAAGAACCAAATGATAGTTCATTCGTCGCGAGAGAAGACAATTAAATGAAAACCAAAGTTGAATGTGCGTCACTGATGTGATGGAAAGCGGCGATGACCATCACTGAGAGACGTCATCATGCCTTCCGAATGGCAATGTGTCATTGTAGCTTTGCTTCTGTCTCCAAAGCAACGACGTCATCAGCATAGAATCCATTCGTCATGTGACTCAAACACACCTCCAGTTCTCATGTGCCGTTCAGCACAAATTCACCACCACTGAATTCCTTTCCGAAAGCAAACACTTAATACTGTTCAGATTGAGCTGTCATTGCATGCCAGTTGGAATTCTCGTGTTTTACTGATGACGATTGCGAAATTGGATCAATGGCGAGAAATGCGATGCGAAAACTGTATAGCCTTTTGCGTTCAACACTTTCTGATGAAACACGAATGCAATTCGTGGTATTCCAGCCACCGCACTGAATCCATTCTGTTCTATGCTCTGTCCACAGTTCACATTTGCTCACACCGCTCACGAATCGACAAAAGGGAAAACGAGTCGGCTTCCACTTGAATACGAAATTCATCGTCATCAATCAATGATTAATTAATGCGAATGTTATTGGCGGCGTTCATCAATTCAAATCGATTGTCTTGCGGCGGAAAACGTAAAACAAATCAAACTTTGTGGAATGACAAAAGCATTGTTTATAAAATCGATCGTGTTATAAATAAACCGACCGAGAACAATACGAATTTGTTATCGCGTGATTATTGTGTGAAATATTTCGATTGTCAGCTGCGCTAAAATGACTGAAGGTGGTAAATAGTCGTTTTTTTCCTTATTTTTCGTTCACAAACGAGTTTCTGGCATTTGGCCGGAATCATTTGCTTCCCTTGCATTTTAATTCGATCGAAATGACGAATTCGCAGTTATGAAATTATGAAATTGGCCTGAAACAGCAAGAGAATTGAGCATTTTGCGTTGTCGCTGCCAAATATGACAAACGTTGGCTCTACGGCCGTTTTCTTGTTGTTTTCGACTCTGTTTGTTTGTTGTTATTTACGACTGAGAGTTGAGTATCTCAATGGCGATGTGATGCATATGCACGAGCTGTCAGTTGTGATTGATTTTTTCTTTGAGCTATTCTCACAGAACTTGCCAAACCATCCGGGATTGAAGGATGATCGAAATATAAATTACGAAAAACAACAACAAATCAACGTTTTAATTTATGCATTCCCGGCAATGATTTTAATTCGCATTTAGTTCCTTATTAATATCGGCAGACACGAGCGCGGTCGGCCGTTTACGTTTGCAAGTTGAATGGTAAACAGTTGAATCGACGTCGGACACATTGAATGCATATACAAAAACTGAATCGAATCGTTGACTTAATATGTAGAATGCGAATCGGCTGATGCCTAGACGAGTCGTATGCGCATTAATTTCCTTGTGCTTTTCTCAGCGCATGTCTTGCATCTCAGTCACGCCGTTTGATTTTCCTATGCGTAATGCCGTATTCAAGGTCAATCGAAAATTATAAAATGCCAGGCGAGAAGTCATTATCACCATATCTGTGTGTGTGCGTGTGTGTGTCGGTTGGTGAGCGATGAGTTCCGTCATGGGCCATTTTAAAACATCACATTTTCGCCCGTTCGCGAGATCTGTTTTCGAAACGCATCATCCGCTGATGGCCCAACACTGAAAAAAGCCACACCAAGGCACTTGAACGCAAAACACCGCAACGCGATATTCCACTGATTGATGCACATTTCGAATAATGAATAATATTCGTTGTGCGGTTGTATTGAGCGGCCGCGATTGCCAATTGGCGATAGCCAAACCATTTGGTTGCTATCAATATTCCAGTTTTGTAAACAAACATCGATTAAAACCTTAATAAATTCTTAATTCAATTTTTCGTTGTTTTTGTTGTTTCCATTGAATATTTTTGCATTTTCAAATGGCCGATGATCGAATGGCTTCAATGAATCTATAAATAATATGCTGTTCAAGCTCATGTTTCGGTTGCTGAAATGGCTCTATCGGAGAGATCGATGCGTTGAATGACTCGAATCGAATTGTTGATTTACAAAATCGAATAATAATCTCATCCTCGATTCGGCTCGCATTTTCGCCTCAATTTTAATATTAATTATTTTGAATTTAGTTTTCGACAGTGACTCGAGTTCAGTCGATGTAAATATTTATAAAATGTCGATGCCGAATCGAAATTCACATCATCGAATGATGTTTCGGTCTTGCGGTCGTGCGGATGCGAGATGGAAAATTTTCCATCCGGAAAAGCTATTTTCCGATTTTCTTGCAGTTTTATGGGATGTCGGAAATATAGCTTTCCCGGACACATGAATCCGTTACGCGAAATGGCGCCCATGGGAAACGGTTGAGGTCATCAAGCACTTGATATTCGAGCGGAACGTTTGATTGGTGGGTGGCCAATTGACGAGTGATTTATGAGAGCCATTCGACACCCGAAAACGTTTGGAATTCATCGATTGGCGAACACTCTGATTGCAATGCTACGACTGCCAACTCAACCGAATCGATGATTTCGATGAATTCCAATCAAACTCCTGAAAGTGATGCATCCCATGGTAGGCACTACCACGCACATTGTTGCGCTGCATGCGAACCAGTTACTCGGTATTTATTATCATCATCATCGGATTTTGAGTTTATTTAATTGAGTCGAGATAAAATTCCAAACGATGTTAATTCAACTCGACATTCCAGGCCCAAGCGGTTCTCGATCATTATTACTATCGGTCTGGTGTCTGGCATCCATTGGTGTAATCGGCAAAGTGAAATACACGAAATTTTCTTTAATAAATTCTTGGCAAACAACATAATTGTAACACACATTCGAATCAGTTGGGTCGCATAGGGGGTCGCGTTCCATATCCACTATTTACTTATGCTTTTGTTGATATTTTAAAACGTGAAAAGTGTTTGTTGTCGTTGTTTTGGTCTTGAGCGAATATGAACTGGCGTATAAACAATCGATAAAGTTTCTCGATTTTATTCATTCACCAACTCTTTCTCGTGCTCCTCGCCCAGCCCGTCATGTGCGTATGGGCGCACGCACACGCTTTCGCTAATTCACGTCGATTCAAATTTAGAATACGCACGCCATTCGATCCTCGGCTCAACAGCAACACCAGCAACACCAGCAACCACACAAAGTATGCTATTCAGATCATAAGCATGCAACGAATCGAGGCGGTCACGTGTGAAAAATTTTCGCATAGGTTTTCGGTCGATGCTAAAAATAAACACTTGAATGTGATTGTTGTATCAAGTTCTATCTCTTTCGGTCATTTGGTCGGGAGTTTGGTTGATTAGTTTCATTTTTTCCGTTCGTTCGTTCGCTCGCTCGTTTGCCCGTTTGGTTCTATCGGACCGTCGGTTCGACCAAGATCATTACGTGCTGGTTTGTTTATCAGCGAAAAATTCATAAACTCGAAATACTTTAGACATTCTCTTTCTTCTTTTTCGTTTTTCATTTTTTCTGTTTCTGCTTCGATTTTGTTTTTTGTTTTTTTCTTTCTTCGTTTTGTGCTCCGGTGATCGCCGCGCCGAAAGAGAGAGAGAAAAACGTTATTTTGAACAACACAACGTCTATTCGTTGCACATAAATTTCGTATTTGTGATAAAAACGAAAAAACCGAATGAATTGTCACTTGACTTGGCTCGTGTTCACAGAATTCATAACGAAGAAACAAAAACGCCAGAAACTTGACTAAAAATACGTGCTTATGGCCATATCAGGTGACTCGAATGTTGTTCTGTTTTGAGAAAATATTCCAATCGATGTGAATTTCCCGAAAACTGCATTAGCTCTCGGCATTGATGGACGACGAGTGGATTGCGACAATCGGGGGGCCAACAACCACGAAATTTCCTATCGAAATTGAGCATTTCCCTCGTGCACGAGCAAACTAATGAACAAAAATGTTAATTAACATCAAGGTTTGCTCAAAGTCAAACTCGAAAACCCATCGGTTAGACAACATCCATTGTCCATATTGGCTGCGTTATCTTATCGCCATATTACAGCAAAACCAACAACAACTACGCGGGAAAAAATATCATTATGGAACAACAATAAATATATCAATTTTCAATTCGATACAAGCTGGCCAGCTAGGGTTATGTAACGAATTTGCAACGCAGAAAGTGTTCGGCTTTAGGATGGCGGCATTCAACGGTTAATAATAACGATTCAACGGATTATAAATTGCAATCATACACAGTCGTAGACAGGTCGTTTTGGCTCGCGAAAATAACACTGACGGTGAATGCGCCAACTGACCAATACAATCGTTGTGACAAGGACGGGGTGTCTTGGGTGGAATGAGGATTTGACGCAGTGACTGCTTCAAGGGTGTATGGCCTTTGTGGCCAGTGCATCCCTCTCATCCTGTGGCCTTGCGTCGAAAAAGCTTGGCAATCAGTTTCACGAGCTGTGGTTGAATTGATTCCTCAAAGGTCATGCCCTCTACTTTTCAATCGGTTTCCTCTTATCAGTTGAAGCAGTCATGCTGTCGCTGAAATCAATGTCCTCACATCACCGCGATGTTTACCCAACGAAAAACAGATAAAAAAAAACATCCCATTCACTTGCCTTTTTCTTACCGCACAGACAACAGTCTGTGAGTCATCGTATCTTCCATAAAGCAATGAATCATCGATAAAGCGCTCAAGTGGAAAATAATTCACAATTGATCGTGCCACCGACTTATGACGCCTTGATTCGGCCAACAATAACATTCTTGCCATTGTTGCGTTTCGGATGTTCCACGAAGATTTATCGCTTCGCATTTCTCTCCACCTCGTCGCATCAAATTTATTTTCGACGATCGCAACACTTGATTTTGTAAATAAAATGCTCGAAAAATATTCGCAAAGCTTCCCTCGACTCGACCCCTCGCCGTTTGTTGGTGCGTTCAAAAATGATTGCCACAAACGTTTATTCAATTTTGCCACAAGGAAAACTGCCAACTTAGCAAATAGTTTGAATGTGAAAATGTGAAGAAAAAAGCAGCAGCAGCAGCGATGGGAAACAACAGCAACAACAACAACATTGTCGAAAAAAAAGAACTCACAAGCAAAACTGCTGTGTTTTGGTTTGTTTCACCTTGCAGCGAAAAAGCAAATATTCTTTTATTGTGCGCAATCATTGTTGTTGTTGTTTTGAAAACTGTTTATTTGAAGAGGCGCAACGGTAGCCAGTTGAGTTGTAAGAGACGGTTTTTTTGTGTTTGCGAATAAAAAATCGAGAAGAAGAAAAAAACCAACTCGCAATGACGAAAATAACATTTTGCAGCGAAACGAATGGGAAATTATTTTGGCTTCGGAAAATTCATTCCGAGTCGGTGGTCTGATTGGATTTTTCGATGTGCTGTCCATCAAACTGTGAAATGCGGGAAATTCGGTTACTTCTCGAAGGCCATAGGTCACTGGAGCTCCAATTAATCAGTGACATCCATTCCATTGGCCCTCTGATCACTGGTCTGAACGTTATCCTATGAACGATAAACGAAAATCAATAAATTCTTTCAAGCCCTCAATTATGAGGCCGCTAAATAGTTAATGAGTTCATTGGCAATTAGTGCTGCGTAACTCAATGCGTCAGAGTGAGTGTGTGTGTCTTTGTCAGCGATCGACTGACCACAAACTAATCGCACTATAAAATATTCAACCGACACAGAATGATGCACGGAAGTTGATATCGATTACTCATCAACTGAAGCTGGTCTGAATCATTCAATGGCTTTCCAAATCAACGAAAAGTAGAAAACAAAATGAGTAACGAAATTTTTGTCGATTTGTCGATTTGGCAAGCTTGTTCGAGTTATGACACCGAACGGAATCCTAGAAATTTTGCCAAACAGAATATTTCAAAGTAAATAAAAAAAAAGCTTCGTCACAAATTTCACGGTTGGCTACGGTCATTCGCTTCGGATGGTGTTTGTGAGTCGCAAGATTTCAGGTTTTATTTCGCGAAAATCACGTGAAGATTTTGATAATTCACAAAAGCTGCTCGACATGGAAGCTTTGTTTGCTGAATGAATACCGTTACCGGCATCATGTGCTAATCGCTTGAATGAAAAGCCATTGATTTTCTATTGTTAGAATCCTTGTATGGATTCCAAAGCTCCGTTTCAAGTCCCAATGAATGAGTCATTAACCTATTTCACGTGCTTTTTTCTTCCACAGAACACAATATGCTCTTCGAGGATTTAACATAAATGCTGATTCATCAATAATGAGGTCGTCTGCACATACTCGACCAGGGGTACTTGTATCCCCATAAACAAATCCAAGCGACACATCTTCGAATTCGATCAACACGTTTAGTGATATTTGAACAGCAGTCAAGCTGACCGTCCTCTTCGATAAAAAAACGGGAAATTTCATGAAAAGGCGCAGAAAGAAGATATAAAACGATATTCACACGAAAACACAGTCAACAGAACAGATCAATTCAAAGGAAAACAAACGGGAAGGACCCAAGCAACATTCATTCACATGATAATATCTGGCCAATTTGGAGAATTTTGATCGAAACGAAATTGCCATTTCGAAGGAAATTTCGTTATAAAATAAACTCAACGAAAACAAAACGAAACGCCATTTCTAGTCATTCGATTTGGTAAAAATTAGAAGCGGAAAAATAAATTGATCAAGTTGCTCGAAAAATACTTGGGGAAATCCCTCAAAAAAGTTTTAGTTTTGAATCGCATCTGCTTCATTATTGTGATAAATAACTCGTTTGTAACTCGTGATTGTTGTTTCTCGTTGTCATTTTTTGTTCGTGATAATTCTTTCACGAGAAATCGCCGAGTTTCGTGCAAGCAATTTCAT
>JANSTV010043445.1:0-15202 GCA_027564135.1 Lestremia cinerea
GCGGCGCTTGCGCATTCGCTTATGAAAAGCGTTAGCGAATGCGCATTTTGCGCATATAGCGCCCGCTATCGGCAACCAGATGATCAGACGACAGAATTGTCGCCAGATGATCAGACATGAATGCGTGCATCAGAATCCTTGGAAAAATCCATCAATCATCTTTGCGTAGATTCGACTAGAAAGAGTGATCTTCGTCAGCCATTGTCAACATAATCCGTCATCTCATCCTGTGGCAATCGTAAATTTTTTTTGCCTATTTTTCGCCATTCTCATTTCAAGTCGGTGTTCATTCGAAGGGAATGCAAAGCGATTAAATGCCCGACTTGTCTGAGACGCCGCGTCGCGATCCGTCGCACTGATAATCGCAAAATGTAATGCGACAAGTTGGCTGCTTTGAGACGAAGCAAAAGATAAAGAGAAAGAGACAGAGAGGATGAGAGAGAGACAGAGAGAGAGAGAGAGATAGAGAGGGATTATTTGACTGGTAAATTTTAATGCGGTCGTCATCATCATTATCGCCTTGCTGTGTCCCGTTTTGTGCTCTGATGGCAATGGCTCCGTCACTGAGTTATGTCCTTGCGCTAACTGCAAACACGCTTTTGATGTCTTGGGCGGCAATGCGATGGCATCCGCTGCTATGCAATGCCAATGT
Source organism: Lestremia cinerea (assembly GCA_027564135.1). NCBI lineage: Eukaryota > Metazoa > Arthropoda > Insecta > Diptera > Cecidomyiidae > Lestremia > Lestremia cinerea. The sequence continues at coordinate 653 of JANSTV010043445.1, forward strand.
ACACCGCGTGCTGTGACTTGTAAACGAGGGCACAAAGAAATGTGTAATTTTTCTTTATTTACGCTCAGCCGGCAAGAATGTCAAGTCGTGAGTTTATGAGCCATTGCTAAATTGCGGTTATGAACTGCTGTGACGGGGGGACTGAGGAACTGGGGGGCTGAAGCGAATCGGAAGAAATGAATTCATCTCTTTATGGACGTAAATGTTTCGTTCGGATTAAATACGAAACTCATGAAGTCGTTGTCGACTCCAACGATGATGAACCGACCAGTATGGCTGCGACTCGAATCGCCGGATCTTAAGTCGCCTTTTATGGTCTGAACGATTCGACAAGTTTTGTCGAAACGAATTCGAAGGGGGAATGGTGGGACTGAGCCGTCAGGGACCATGATTATTCCGATTGGTCGTTTTCGAATCGATTCGTTTCTCCCCCCGAGGTCACCATCGCACCAGTCGAAAGTTTAATTGAACTCCAGACTAACGGCCGCCCATCGTCGCTCTCATTCAAAAACGAATAAAAAAAAGCTCATTTAGACTTTTCCTCTGCAAAGTTTTTCAAGTTGAAACCAGAGCTCTGATTGCATCGTCGCAACGTTACCAACACCAATGGAAACGTATGCGAGCTCGTCGGTACGGCAGAAATTAAACTGAAACTTTCTCTCAGCAAATTTTGCGTCCACTTTTTTTCCGTTTTCTCTCTCTCTCTCCATCTCTCTGTGTTGAATAAATTCGAATTTGACGCGAATGAATGGGAATAAAATTGCAGCCTCCCAACCGTGGCTGAAACGTGGGTAGAATATCCTCGGAGAGATTGAATGAAAGGGAGCGAGATGAAAGTGCTTTCCTCTCGAAATCTTGCGATTGGTGGACTCCTTCCTGCTGGTTGAGTGAATCCTGGAGTGCAGCCCCGGCTGAATGAGGTCATCATTCTTCAATTTCGTCAATGAAAAGCCATCGATTCTCGATATTACCGTCTGAAAACCAATTTCATTTTATTTTTTTTGCAGAAAAATCCATTTACGGATATCATCGGATCGAGCGCAGCAAATACTCCACACGTCCGCCCCCCGCTCCAAACGTGCCGAGCAGCAAAGTTCATTCGCCGAAAATACAACTCGCACAGTTATCCATCGATTCGAATTGTCATCTTCGTCGTGGGACCGATTATAAATCGGGGAAAAGCTCCATCACCGTCGAACAATGAAAATCCGAAAAAACAATGTGCTTGCGATGGAAATCGGATGCTGAGCATCGCGTGCGCTAAACTCGATTGGTGTTTGTGGCTTCGAACGTAGGAATCGTCGCATGGCATTTCATTGGGTTTCATTTGCGAATGCATTGTTGCGATTTTGATTTTGTTTCTCCCGTTTTTTTTTCTTTCTTTCGGTTTTGTTATCCATTTTCGGTGCTTTGTTTGCGTTCAGTCAACTCGATTGGCGGCGTTCCAAGCGGCAAACGGAAATATCGAACCAACGATTCTTGCCAAAAGTGAATGCGAACCCAGTCGAAACGGTGCCGGTGAATTGTGCGCTAATGTTTCGTCTTGTTGTGCGAAATTGAATCGGAAACTCTTTTGTTTTGCTTCGCTCGTCGTCGGCGAAGAGGAAGATTGTGAGGAAGAGTCTATTGATCGATTGGCATTTGGGATGGTTTCAGGGGAGTGCTGGCTGGATCGATAAGTGCTTGCGATAAAGACCAAATTTTTGGACGATATAATGAATCGAAAATCACCAAAGCAACAGCAAATGTGGAGTAAATTTGGTTCGCCAGCATCGTCGACGTTCTCCAATAATTCCACAACGAAATTGCTAATTGAACCCACAGCGATTGGTGCTTCGACAACCAGAACAACTGTTTTAACAGCATCAAATAGCTCACCGACTGCATTGCTGCGAGTGAACAGTGCCCGAGGTAGTGTTAGTGGACGCAGCAGCAGCAGTGCTTGTGATAATCATAGTTATTATGCAGCTTCGGCTGCCTCACCAATTCAACGAGCTAAATCAACACGCAGACTACAAAACACAATTGTCACATCGGCCAAAAACACATCGATATCACTGGCAATGGAAATTAATATACAAAATCGGTGGTATTCAGCATAGCGGATCACTCTGGAGGGATCACAAGAGCCCCCATGGTATCAGGGCCCCCTTAAAGCTGCATTTTTGGGGGCTTCCGGTGTCGGTAAAACCAGTTTATTGCAGGTAGGCATTGCTCTTAGACCCTCTTTCCCCTCATTTCCCTCATTTCCCTCATTCCCCTCATTCCCCTCATTCCCCTCATACCCCTCATTCTCCTCTTTCCCCTCATTCTCCTCTTTCCCTTCTTTCCCCTCTCCCCCCATTCCATCATGGAGTGAATGAAGTATGTCTGATTCCTCCCTCTGAACCCTCGTCGGTCGGAATCGACTTCGATTCCCGAAGAATTTCCTCGTCGAAAAAAAGGCTTGCGGAATTTCCTGCCAGAACAAAAGAAGCAACAACGGAAACCCGACCAATATCGTACATCCTCCATTTGGACGACGCCACTTGAAAGTGCTTGAAAATATTTCAATGGTTGAATAAGCGAACGGTTCATAAACGCAAAGTGTCATTTTCATTGTTTCGCCGTCATTTGGTCGGATGAAAACATTCTCGAATGAATCATCGAGCGTCGAGTGTTGTGCGAGAGACAATGTTATCGTTCCGCCAAACAGCCTATTCGCCACCAAAAATGACATAAACAAATGCTGCTCAACCCTCGGGCGGCCGCTCGTTCGTTCACGAGCTACAACACAAGCCCGGAAGGCGAACATGAATTTTTTGGTTGAATTGTGTAATTTGGGCGGGCGTCTGCGGTTTCAAGTGTTTTTTTTTGTTGTTGAAAATGGCTGTTTTGGCAGGCATTCGAAGCGAATCGAGATGGATGGCCGTGTTTGAATCGATGAATTGGTGTGTGTGTGTGTGTGTGTGTGGGTGTGGGTATGGGCACAGATGCGTCTGATCGTTCATCCCACATGCTGTTGCTGATGGAGTTAAATCTCCCGAAAATCTTATTCGCCTCCGCCAATTGAATATTCCATCAAAGGCTCAACGCCTCAACACTACTCGCCCGATCAAATTGAATCGGTTTCGCAAGCTTCACAAACCCAAACGAAATACACAGCAACTGAATCAAAATCAAATAATTGCAAACGTAAATCCTTCATAATCGCATTACCAAATCCAATAAACAGCCGACGAAGGTTGTATATTTCGGATTCGAGGAAATGACTAACGCGATTTTGTATCAACGTTCGATGTGTCAAACGGTCGATGCAGTCGGAAAAACTTGCTTTTTTCTTTTCGCTTTTTGTTCTCGTTTCTTTTGCTCTCCTTTCGTTCTTCATCGTTCCGGTTTATCGCTTGGAAATCACCAACGCTTTTTGACATCGTCGCTCTCATCGTCGTCGTCGTCGTCTACGTTGGCGTTTGCTTCGTGCGAAAATCAAAACACTTTCGTTTCGCAAGAATGACGAGTCAACTCTCGTGCAGCGCATCGGGTCTGTTTCTTTCGTGAAATCGGATGAATGACGGTAAGATATTTCCATTGTTTGTGTTCGATTTGTGTGCAGAATGTGTGGTAGGACCGCATCGCACGATAAACTTTGTCAGCAATATGTGAGTTTGATGCTTTGAAACGTAAGCTCGGATCAAGTTGCGATATTGAAAAGTTTTATTGATTTGCGAGTTGATTTTGAACGTGATGGAGGCGGATGAAGGCGGATGAAGGCGGATGGGGGCGCATGAGAGTGAATCGAGCTGTGTCGGAAACAAGAGACCAATGTTGCAGGGAATGCTTGAGTTCGGCCGAATACCTTTCTTTATTGGCCAATGTGTTTGCGCTAAGCTTCTCGCTCGCCGTGGGCCACCAGCACCCCGATACTACTCTCTCTCTTTCACCCCAACTGCGATAGCCCATCAACAGTTCGTTTCAGATTTGCCTTTGTTTTGCTTTGTTTCGCTTTGATTGGCTCTCGCTGTCACAGCCATTCGATTGATCTGCACCCCTGCAGTGTCAATTCAAATGACGGCTTTGACAAAGTGACGGCGAAAAAGTGGCGAAAGCGAGAAAAATTGAGAATTTGATAGAATTCAATGCTTTTCGATTGGCATTTTGCGTTGAACGAAAGACGAGATGCGGTGTTTGTTGACTCGATTGATTTCTTTCGCTCGCGATATTTCAGTCGTGACCTTTATTGTTTTGGGCTGATTTGACGGCATGCCGAGTGGGTCGTTGAAAGTCACGCTAGGCAATGGTGGCACATCGCAATGGGGTGTCGAAGAAACGTTTTATTTCAAGATTGGACCATAGGCTTTTTCTCGGGCGGATACCCAGTCCACTCCCATTGAGTCCCATTGAGCGCCATTAATCGCCCCAGACGCATTCCTCATTTCAACTCCATCAGCTGAAAATCCATTTCGAAAAACCGTCTAATCGCCAAACAACCCAAATTCTTCCAAGCAATTGAACAAACACTGACAATGAACTCGAACATTCATCCACCCATCCGCCAATCGACGATTCGAGTCATCAATTTGAAATTGTCTCGAACGAAACAAAAAAAATTTCCATTTCATTTTCCAAATGCGAAAAACAAATCGAATTCGAGTCGAGACAGAATCGCATCGCAAATGACATTCGAAGCGAGAAAAAGCTGTCGACGAAATGAGTTTCGGATTCGTATGATGGAATGGATGTCGTAAATGGCTGATATGCGAGCACCAACTTTCAGCAGTTGAGTAATTGATTGCCGCTTTTTTGTGTCGGGGATGCGTTGGTTGCTGCGTTGTGGCCTTCGCCATTGGTGATCAATGACGGTCGACATGTCATTTCGAGCAGAAAGAGTTACGAGCAATGGCCACGTGGTGATGGCGATTCGGGTTTCAAAGTTGAATTGCGTGTCGTAAATTCTCGTTTGGAATGAATCGATTTTCCGGGAGGGTTTTCTCCGTCACATTTTCCGACCGACAATTCGACTCTTGAAGGTCATTCGTCGATAGCCACTTCGACGGTGTCTCCGATTACCACGGATGATTTCAACAAATCTCAATCACAAGCCGGCCGATTTTAGATTTTTAATTTGTTTTTGAGTTTGAACGACCTTTTGCAGAGCGATTACGGTTGTGTGAACAAAGCTGAATGTCGTCCATTATCCGTTCTGGGAAGAATTACGTGGCCGGTCGACCACTATTAACTCGAATTCAATTCATTCAATAATTCAGGAGACGTCACGAAGCAGCAGCCAATCGAATGTTTGTGGTTGAAATTAGCGCAGTTTATCAGAGACATCCAAGTCAATAGCGAACAGCTGTCGCAGTGCACATGATGTTTTATGCAGGAATTTAACTGCGGTATCGATTGCACGTGGCTATGTAGTGACGGTGCAACGGGTTGATAGTGATGGATGGGTTGAATTCGATTCGAGGATATTCGTTTGGATGCACAAGATCACGAGCAGGTCGATGAATATCGATTCATGAGGTGCGAACATGCCTTCACCTTGTTCGACGGTGGCCAATGCCATTCAAACCGTCTGTTTTCCGTTTTTCAAGCGTGAGTCGAAATGAAATCAATGATAAAATAGATCGCCACACCTTCATCAACGCTGAAGGTTCTCCACTGTTCTCCCGCCACAAAATTATCGAAATAATCGAAAAGTCAATGAAAATCTTCAACAACGATGGCATCCATTAAAAGAAAGTAATTATCGATTCCCATCTGTCATCGACGGCTATTTCCACTGACATTCCAATTAGAATCATCGAAAATTAAGATGTGAAACGCCTCAATGAAAAATTTCCTGCTGGAAAATGATGGCGAGTTCGTGACGGTTCTGGCTATTTGCATTCGTCCTAAAATAGTTGAATTTTACTCAAAATTCTAATTGGTTTGACTTCAGGCAGGTTATTGTTCTGCATGGCAATGAGACCAGGCGTACGACGCTCGCTTTTTTCGGCAGAGACAATGACGAGGAGGACAACGGAAAAAAAGGAAAAATTTCGTTTTTTCTTTTTTATTCAAATTTCGATTTTGATGTGAATGAATTTGAATATTTCAACAGAAGGGAGGGTAGAAGGCCGGTTGGAAATGCTGGAAATTGGATTAGACTGTCGGTTCTGATGCTCCGGCGACGACACACACACACACCGCCGGATGAGTCAAACTTTGCCACAGCTCTCATGAGCGTTTTATTCAATATTCATCTTCGATTTGTTTTTTTTTTGTTTTTCCGTTTCGATTTTGATTGCGACGACGACAGCAGCTTTAAACAATTCAACTTGACAAATAATCACATTGGATTGTTCGGTAACCCGAATACATTTTAAATGAACTCATTCGAAAGCCTCAATTCAACTGGCATTGGAAGGTGAAGACTCCAAAATGATTGTTTGGATTCGATTGCTTTCGACAGACATTTTCCAAATGAGTTTTCCTTTGGCGGTGGATTTTCGAGGAGGACATTCCATTGTGTGAGGCAGCCATCTAATGGTTTTCTCGATAAGTGGATTCGCCGGGAGCACATTTCGATGTTTTCCACTTTTGAACACATCATCGCCTTCTTTCCCCTCCCCTTGAGAGGGGGATTGACAATCTTCACCCATCGCACCTCCTAAAATCATCAAATTCATCCAGAGCTTCGAACAGCGTTTCATTAACTCAGATTTATGACGAAAAAACCGCACAAACACACTCAAACGCCACAAGCCTCCTCCTCGACCTTGTCAACGCGCCGGGCTGCGGTTGAAACGCTGAATGGCACCGCTATTCGAAAGTGCTTAGCAACTCATTCTGAATGGAAAAGGCTTTTGTGCGGCCCCATTTTCGGTTGTGAATTAATTTCTCGGAGATGAAATTTCGAATTGAAACGCATGCGATTAGTTTCTGAACGATCCTTCAATGAGTTCCTAGTTTTGTCAGCTGCTGATGTCGCTTTCTCTTGAAAATTAATTTAATTAAAAATTTTCCGTTTCGAAAGGCAGAGTCGATGTGTCTGTGTCAACACGGCAGCGCTTGTTACAATGTTGGCAACCGTTCTCGCACAAAGTACCAGCCTGGCAAACTACCGTTATGTAACGGCGCACAGAGGAAATAATGCCAGTCATAAATCGAACATTGCAAAAAAAAAAATTCGAAGAGAAACTTCTCCGAAAATGATGCATCTCGTGCAGGCATGCAGTGCTGGAGGACTGGCGAGGGATTATGAACTGGTGTGATGAATGGGCGAAAAGAGGAAACTGGCGAAACCGAATGTCTGGCGCTTCGGTCGGACAATCGACCCAAATAGAACGTTGCTTGGCAGTAAATTTCGAGCGATATGCGGTTCTCGGAGGCAGCGTCCATCTGCCAGCGAAACGCAAAACAACGTCTTGCTGCCGCAGACAAGCCACCACAGCAGCCATTGCATATTTAATGTTCGATGCTCGTTTGTTCATTCAGCAAATAATTCTTCATTATTCCGCATTAATTCCATTAACATTTTGCTAACGACGAAAACGAGAAGAGATCGAAAATATTTTGCTTGCTTTTGCGAAAAAGCTTCGACCGAAATGTGAAATCCTTTGCCATGTGACTGCCATGCGAGTATGTGTGTGTGTGTATGTGTCTGTATGAATCTGAATATATGTGTGCGTTCAAGAAGCATTTGTGACAACCAAACCGTTCGAAGGAGCCGAATGGGAAATTTATGAGACTCACGTAAAGCCCATTTTCAGCAATTTTTCAAACATGACTTTCCGCAACGGCACACAACAACCTCCAAACGGAATATTTATCGAAGCTGTTTCGTTTGTGACACATGCATTCGGGAGCTGATGGTATTGGATGTGCCGCCTCAGGTGAGTTGGGTTGAAGGTTAAAATGGCGGGTCCGAAATGACCCGGTCCAGTCTGCCAGTCTAACGGAATTCCTTTGAATTTTTCGCAGAGAAAATTTCCTTCAGACAATCTTGCGGAATGGAACGATGGCCAACCACTGGGTCTCCGAACCGTTCATGCCTACGTCTTGGTATTCGACATGGGCAATCTGTCGACATTTCAGGTAATTCCATTTGCATCCAACGAAAAAAAAAAAAAACGCAAAAAAATTGGCTCAGCATTCTTCTCAACCAGACGTAGACCGTTCCATTCAAAAAGCACCGTCCAACAAAAGCTCAAGAAAATTGAAAAAAAGAAAATCCGAAAACTTTTGCCAACGAAAAACTATTGCAATATCCGAGCCAAGCGAATAGTCGACGACTTATTGGCTCTGTGCCAATTTCGGTAGTTTCACAAAGCTTTCGGAGGAGCACGAACCATGTCTAATGGATTTCAACGAGTCATCGTTGCTGACGTCGATTGTTGAAGCGAAAAAACTATTTCTCTTCCATTGAAACGGGCAAACGTTTCGGCAAATTGCATAGCATTTTCCTCAGTTCGTTTCAAAAACCCACCGTATTTTCTCGTCTCGAATCCAGACAGTGTCGTGTGCCATTTCAACGGGCACCCAGGGATTACGTATTGCGATCGACAAAACTTTGCGATGCCAACAAAGTTGCAGTCGCATTGAGCCAACAAAATGAACAAACAAATATAACGGGAAAATCGCACAAAGCGAACTCTTTTTGTTGGCATTTTCATCCATTTGAAGTTGAGACGATGATGCCGGTATTTGCTTTCCTTTCATTTCAGTACTGTCGTACGATGAGAGATCAAATTTTGGAGAGTTTCAATCATCGAGATTTCAGCTTGATGGTCGTTGGGAATAAGTATGATCTCGTTACGGACACAAACCGCCATTCTCAGGTGAGTTTCGCAATGCTCCGTGGAGGCTCATCATCATCAGAGCATTTCGGTGTGTTATGTGATGGGGATGGATATGGTCACGAATGACCCTCAAGATCACACATCCCACCAGAAAATCAACTCTATGCCCAATTTTCGGATGATCCTCGTCATTCATCTCATTCGAAATTCAAATCGTCAACGCCGAAGCTCGTTTGCGCGCACAACGACTGATCTCAGACTATCCCTCATTCAATTTGACACAGTGAAACGAAAACTTCGGACAGAATGATAACGATGACAACAAAGGCAATGTTACCCAAAAAGCATACCAAACAACATTCTCAGACGAATGCTGCTGCAAACTCATCGAACAATGCCCGTTGGCAGACAAACGAACGAATGTTAAAATATGTTCATTGTCTCCGTGTCGTCGTCTGCTTCGTCGGCATCGTTTCTCTCTTTGATACAAAAACGAGATGTGAAGTCGACCAAAATCGCTGTCAGTCTGCAGAGAAATGCCATTCAATGTCTTGAACTGATGCTGGTGCTGGGGTTGTTGCCGTCTCTGTTGTTGTCTGCCAGCAAACTTTCATACAATCGAATTGTGTCATCTATCATTGGGATGTAGCTCACAAAATGGGAAAAAACCAACCACCGAACTGAGCGAATGAAGAGACTTGAAATGGAGAAAATGAAGCAAACGGAAGAGGCACAAAGCATCGACGACAACCCCAGAAACCAGTCGCAATGTTTCGATAGTGTGTTGAATTGGAATGCAAACCGATGCCGAAACCAAACCAAGCCATTCCAAACAATCGTTTTTGTGATTGATTTGCTTGTTGGACGACTCGATTCCATTCGGTTTTGAGATGTGCGCTGGGTACCAAAGTCCATTGTGCGCTCGATTCATTCGGTCGATTCTTCTTCCGAAATGATATTATCTCGTCTGTCGTTGGATTTTTCGTCAACGTTTTGAAGCGAATATCTTTTGCGTTGTTTGCAAAAGGGCCGTCGTTGGATGAAGCGCTCCATTTCACCGGACTCTCCAAACACTGATCAACATTCTCGCACCGGCCCTGCTCCTCGGGCCACAATCACCAGCAGCGAAATGACGCAAAGAATTATTGTAATTAGTTTCTTTCTTTTTCCTCGTTCATTGCTGTTGTTTGCCCCGCAAAATCCCTTGCGGACATTCCTAATAGAATTTTCGCCAGCTCATTCGCCCGTACATTGTCGTTGCTTATTCTCGCAACGATTCGTTGAGTTGTTTCTCTTGAGCCATTCGGAAAAATTTTCAATGAGCCCAGCCGACCGGTGTGACGTGCATTTTAATTGCGATACATTTGCTTGGACATTCCGCAAACGAATGGCATTTGTTCCAAGGGACATCTTGATTTCAACATCGAATGACGTCATCGAAACTTGTTTTTCTTTTCTTTTTCGAAATGACCAAAAGTCATCGATGAAATGGCCGACCGTTGCGCCCATGCGATGTTTGCCTCAGTTGGTTTTCCACCAGAGAATAATTTATTAACGGAGCGATATCGATACGGAAGGAGGTACTTGGCTGGTGGACACAAACACACGCACACGGGCTATAGCGTACGTTGTTACACACATAACGGGATGGTGAGCCACGTCGTATCAGCTTCGTTGCCCCGTTCTCATATCGGTCAGTAATTATTCATTGTGGGACGCACCGATTGCTATCCTCATCGATTTGTTTTTCATATTTTTCAATCAAAACAGTCGACTGGCCGATGAGTCGACTTGAAAGTATTGAATGACCTCCGTCGGACATTTTAGATAGAGTGGGATAGCATGAGGGTGGTTCATGTTGTTGGTTCACACATACCAGCACCACCAGCACTACCAGCACCACCAGCACCACGAGCACCAACAGCATTCTCGATAATGAAGTTTATTTTATCGAATCGATCGAATATGTTCTCAACGAATATCAAGGCCATGCCAATGGAAATGAAAATGTTTATTTTGTTTTTTTATTTTAATTTTCTCTTTTATTTGTGTGTTTTATTCATCCGGCGAATTAATTGAAAATCATAACGGTAAAGCATAGACAGAGTATATGGTTGTGGTGTGAGTGACACGTGCTGTGAGTTGGAGATGAATGAGGCGAATCGAGAAGCTCTGATGATGGATCGAGTCGTCAAAATGGCGGTCTCTCCGTAGGACATTCTAAAAAGCTCATCAATTTCAGGAGCTCAAGGACATTTCAACATTGGTGCGGAAACATTGGCGCTGCGGCTATGTCGAGTGTTCATCGAAGTGAGTATCCATGGTGATGTTTAGCTTTCGCCTAATTGGTCGACTAATGAAACCCCCCCTACCCCCTTTCGGCGCGCACAGATTCAATTACAAGGTGACTGAGGTCTTCCGTGAGCTGATGGGTTGCACTGGTGGACCGGGCGGTTTCACAATAGCCGGTATGGAGTTTTCACAAGGTGCCCGCGATAAAGACAAATGCAATATTCTTTAGCGTTTAATATTGGCCAGCCAGGCTGTTGGATGATCGGTTGGACAATCGTTTCACGTTCAGTTTGACGGAAACGGAAATCGATTGAGATTTTTTTTTTTCTCCAGAAAATAATCCTGTAGCTTTTGAAGTAAATGCAAAACGCACAAAATCAAGCCATTCGAAGCGAGTGAGAGATTTTTTGTAGATGAAAAAACCAATAAATGCTTTCGAGTAGATGTGAATGTCAACAAATTTAGTATTTTCGGCTTTATGGATTCCCGCGAGAGGGCGTCACTGATGCTGTGAGAAAAAAAAATGATAAAAAATTGATCACAGCAATCACCCCAGAAACACTCAAAGAATCTGTTCCTTCTTCATGCACGCAAATAGCACACACAAAAAACATGAGAAAAAAAACGGAGAATTTCCAGCGAAATTCGTTGAGTCGAATCGATGCAGACAAAATACGAGATTGCTGAAATGGAAAATGTACGCGAGCGTAATGCTGAAATGGAAGTGGAATCATTCGCGTGAAAACCAAAAGAAAACAAAAAACGAAATGAAAAACTTGAAAGTAATTAATGGGAAACACACAAGCAAGAGAAAAATGCCTAGTCGTTTGTTAATAAATGCGTTATGCGTTGCCATAATCGGTAAGTGTTTAGTTGACGTTGGCCTGCCCGCCAACCAGAATAATTTAAAAGTTGTTGATTAGCAATTAGTGACTAGCTTTAGCAATGAATTCAGTAGTCTTAAGTGAGATCCACATGCGATAAATGCGAATTAATAACATGATTATTACACAAATTGAAGAACAATAAGCAACTCTAAGCCTAGGTCTAACTGTCTATTCTATTTGATAGCATTTTGTACAAAAGGAAAAATGACATTTGAATTTTCCAAATGGAAAACGTTTTCGATGCATTTTATGTTTTGACAATCGCCCCCAGCGAGAGCGTTTCGGAAAAATGTTTTGATCATTTTGATGATTTTCGTTTTCGACTTTTTGGGAAATGATGAGCACATTTTGCTTGTTTTGGAGGCGCGATTTTTTCAGGCGAGAATTTTCGGGCGAAATAGGCTTTGATGGGAAGGATTTTCGGGAAAGACTAGCACATGTTGAGGCCAGGTAAAGCTTTAGACAGCTCTCGGGGACAAGCTTAGGATGAATCGACTCGTTGGCCAGCCTTCAACTTAATTGACGAAACGACTTGCTCTGGATACGTTGGCCTTATCTGGATACCCAGTAGGAAATTTGCCACGTTCGATTCTGGCGAATGTGGCGAACTGTCAAATAACGACATTGAACGTACCCAATATCAATTTTTTTTTTGTTCAAATGGATACGTTCAATATCGATATTTGACATTTCCCCACTTTCACTACGTTCGAACGTAGACGATTTTCTTTTGGGTCGCAGATCCGGTATCATCATTTACCCGAAAAAATCTGGGCGGATTGATGAGATCGAACTCTTCGATTTATCCACCTCGACTGAATCACATCTTAGTGAGCTTAAGAGATACTTTCTAAATAGCACTGACCCCTTCGCGGAAAGACACACTCCCCCCCCTCCTCCAAAATCAGTCTTTCCAAATTCGATTTATGAAATTTCCATTGGCGACTATCGAGTAGCGGCCCAAACCAAAACAAAATTCTAAAAACTAATCTATTTCTAACTTTGACCTGTTAAGTTTTGCGAAACAACAAAATCAACATGAAAAACGTCATTTTGTGATGAGTTGAAAATTAGTGGAGAAAATTCAGCTTGATAAATTCAACATATAAGAAACACGCGCTAATTCAACATATTTATAAATCGAAATGAGATTAATACAAATCAAATCTAATCACACATACACACACACACTTAACACATACACACTAAACACACTCAAAAGCAATGTTACAACTAATTATAATTAAAAAAAAAATTAAATCTAACGGATAAATAAATGCAGAAAAACAACCAATATGTTATATGTTAAGCAACTGAACTTGCACAGAAGCAGTAAAACACACTTTGAAATGGAAATCAAGGCGGAAAACGCCGAATGTAAAATTCATTGAATAAAGTTCGAGAAATCAACAGAAAAACAAACATTGTTATTGCGAAAATGAACTTAAGAATTTTGCGTTTTATTTTTGGGAAGGGGAAGGGTGGGAAGCCGTTGAAGCTGAAATTGGATTGAGATTGTGATTGATCTAGAAAAGTATGGTCTCATTCCCTCAGCTGAACGGAAAGCGGAACTCCAATGGTAAGTCCATAAAGTCAGGCAATTTCCGTTGTCGAGCAGAAAAAAATGACGTCGAATTTATCACAAGAAAAATCAAGCAAAAACCCTCGACCGAAATACACCAACGAGATGCGGTAGGTGCGAACGTTTCATCCATGGCTGCCGGCTCACCCACACCTCCGCATCGATACGAGATTAAGTGAAACAAGGTTAACTGACCCATCAGGCCGGTCGATTGCCGAAAGGAAAAAGGATAGAATTTTATTCCGGCTCGCATTCCGGCCGTTCGTTCCGGTGCCGGCGAGAAATTTGCGCGTTTTTAATTAACTGATTTAAAAATTTAAAAAAAATGGCATTTGTCTGGCAAAATGGGATTAATGCACAGTCGGGTAGGTGAAGAGTTTATCGCGTGCCATAGTTTGCGCCTCAGCAGGCGAGAAATGCCACCAGGTGGAAATGTTGACGGGAAGGGAAATACACAATGGACATTGTGTGAGCCCCGTTTCGAGCAAATTGAATCAACTTGGCAGAGCGAACGGTTTAAATTGGGGATTTAACTCGTTAAGCTTGGATGGAATCAGTTTTAAATGAACATTTTGAGGTGAAATGGGATGCTCTGGGATGGATATTTTGATGAGAAACCCGCACCAAATCACTCAACCACGCGCAATTGGAACGAAGCCATTCGTCTCAATCGAGAGTGGAGGCCATTCAGAATATTCATTAATCAATTGTCAAACTAAAAAATTGGTCACGAACGAGCTCCATTGAAATGCATCTGGATCGTTTTCCACGTTGGATGTCAATTTGATTCACTTCAAAATTCAAGCAACCCACTTTGGCCGACAATGTGCTTTCTTTCCCATTCGATTCGTTGGTTGACGTGTCTCAACGAAAATAGTCCATGAGTTGAGAAAATCCGATGACAATTTTCCTTCGGCAACTCCTCGCCTCCGTTCGACTCGTCGCATTCAATTGAGCTTATTTTTAAAGTTTTCATAATTCGCTACCAACACTATGACAGACACACACAATGATTGGCGATAGTTGC
>JANSTV010043556.1:0-15198 GCA_027564135.1 Lestremia cinerea
CTCACAAGGCTGCACCTCGACGAAAGCGGTTAACGAGAAATCCGAGAAAGGACGTGGCAGTGACGAAAACGAATGCGTTGCCTTGCCAATGGACCTTGAAATTTCAAAACAAATTTTTCGAATAGTGCGTTTGCCTCGCATCTAGTTTTCGATTTCGATGCGAACAGATGACTTGGTTTCGAGGCCGTGAAAAATGTCGATTTGAAGCGGAAGCAGCTCGGGTGTTCTCCAGTGAAGCAATTTCACATTTGAACTTTCTGATTTACTTCCCCGCAACGCCACCAACGTCGGCAACCAATCCCGGCTATCGCCACTAGCAGCACTCATTTCAACCGCAAAATTCTCAAATTCACTTTCGCTCCGCTCGTCGAAACGGCCACAAAACGGAGACGCTGAGCCGGGCAAATGCAACCCCAATGGAATTCACACCTCAAAGCGGATGTCTTGTTAGGGAGCGAATTGCGGTAGGCTGTACGTCGTTTGCATTTTTCATTCCGAGCGAACGAACGAAGATTTATCATCGCATCGCAAAAAAACACCCAATTTAACTTTTGGCATCGGCTTTGATTTCAATTTGCTCTTCGTAAATGATGTTCGATTTGACCTTCGAATTAACGCCAGTTCCCCTTGTCGTGTTCACCGTTGCCTTTTGTCAAAGGAAAACGAACATCAAATCGAGTGTGAATTGCTAATGCAGCGCAAAGGTAGTTGGGCTTCCCCGTCGCATTGCGATTTCGGAATCGATTTTCTTTGCCTTCGAACGCATTAACGGGAATTAGCGGCACTGCGGCGATCATGCGGAACGCATTTTTTTGTCGTTCGGAAGACAAATGATGGTAAACAATTCCGTTAATGTTCTGCAAAGAGGGATTGATAAGTCGCTGGTCTTTCAAGACGGAGCCTTTAGATCGAATAGACGTCAAAACCAACCTCACTTTTGATCGTCAAATTGTCTCATCGAACTTTTTCAATCAAGTAGACTTTCAAGGTCTACGCGACCCTGAGCATGCGACTGGACACTGACCGATGTAATTAATGGCACTGGTGTTGTTGGTGTTGTGACTCTGCCGAAGATAAGTTGAGAAGGAATAATTTATTGTTGATTGGAGCTGTCATCGATTATCACTTGAATTTTCTATGAAAAGTCGTGACGCATTCGGCGACTTATAATTATACGCATCGGTACCCAGGTAGCAGATTCATCGGTTTTTGTCTTTAAGCGCTTTATTGAACCTTAGCCTGCCGCGATGATCCGGAAGAGTGAATGGAGTGCGTTATCGATTACAATGCGACCTTCTGTTACGCAGACCCTTCAAGTCTTTTCGCTATCTAGGTCGCTCAAGTGGACGTCTCGGTTCAGATTATCGATTCGTTCAATGGTCGATTAATTCGACTCGGCTCGGCTATAAAACACCGGAGAAGCTGCGGCTCAATATCAATTCGCTTGCATTGTTTATCAAGAAAATTTAATCGTAGCACATTCTCGAGAATGAAATCGATTGCTGTGTGCCTATTGGCCGCCTTGCTTTTGGTGAGTTAAATTGCTTTTCACTTTTTTCGGAGTTCGAAGATTGTTTTACTAAAATTGCATTGAATTTTAGCATGTCGGCCATTGTCAGCTGCCAACTTTGCCAACATTACCCACCGTTGCACCTTTACCGACGTTGCTACCCACCGTCGCACCTTTACCGACGTTGCCACCCATCGCAACTTTACCAACTTTACCAACTTTCCCACCTGTCGAGCCTCTGCCAACGCTGCCCCCATTGCCACCAGGCGGAGCTCCACCAACATTGCCAACATTGCCAACGCTGCCCCCATTGCCACCAGGCGGAGCTCCACCAACATTGCCAACTTTGCCACCGTTTCCAATCATAACGCTCCCTACAACCAAGAAACCCCGACCAGGTATTCCACAATTGCCTCCGAACTGGCCGTGCTTGCCAAAGCCACCGCCGGGTTGGCCGATGTGGCCACTTCCTCCACCAGGCTTCCCAATCTTGCCACCATGCCTTCCACATTTGCCAACTTTACCTCCTTTGCCTCCTTTTCCTTGAGGACCTCCAATAATATAGAGATGTCGATTCATCACTCAAAATTTGAGGTTTGGGAATCGCCGTCGACACATCACGACCATTTCTCGATCAAATAAATGGTTTTCAAAATGAAAAAAAATGGCTGTGGCGTTCTAACTTGCCTTGTCTCTTTATCGAAATATTATCGACAGTAATGACCATTCAATTCCAATCATGGACAAACTGATCGAATTGTGCTTACGCCGGCTTAAAAACACTTGACTCTGATGATAATTGCGATCCGATCACTGTCCCATTCGAGCAGACGTCTTGTCTCTCTGAGCCCACAATTCACACGCTCGCGATTATAGTTCAAATTCACGCACTGTCTGTGCGGGCTACGTGACCGCGGCTTGAGAATCGTTGCGGTCGGCTTCTTCATAAGACTGTTTGCGCCGGCACTAAAACGCTCAAGATAAGGGTGGACGGTGCAAGGAGGTGTAAATCATTGATTGGGAAATGTCATGGTTTATCTTCGAGGGCTTGATGGCGACTGTTTCAGTTATGTCTAACAAACTCAAAGTCATCCGGCTGAACTTTCCCAGGAAGCATTGTTGAAAAGAGAATGAAATATCGTGCTGTCGACATTGGAATTCAAACTTTGGCTAATCTATCGTTCGCAGGAAGGCAAAGAACGAATGGGTGGATTAGGCCCCATCTCGCTCTTACCTGATACTAACTCTCAGTATGGCCTTCAGAAGGAACGCTCGCCGGTTACCTTCACTATCTAGGGCTTCAAATTAGTTATCTTGCATCGAGTTATCTGATCGGCTGATGCCACAATTCGATTAAGTCAACTGGCGGTCTATAAAATGCTGGAAGAACCATGTCTTGACATCAATTCGCTTGCATCGTCAACTTGTTAATCACGAGCTGCTTTTCCGCATTTATCGACAATGAAATTGAGTGCGGTGTGCCTTTTAGGCTGTGCTTTGCTTCTGGTGAGTGAATTTCTCTCCGACTTTCGTCTAAATTGTGTGAAAAATTAATTTTTTTGTGGTTCCATTTTCGTTGCAGCATGTTGGATACTCCTCGGGTAGTCCAGTAGCCGTAGAAAGGCTGCCAACCTTTCCGCCATTGCCAACCTTAGCGCCATTGCCAACTCTTCCGACACTTGCACCTCCAAGTTTCCCAACACTACCAACTCTAGCACCTCTACCACCACTGCCAACTCTACCACCTCTACCAACACTTCCAACAAATCTGCCAACTATGCCAACTTTGCCAACAGCAGCACCAACTTTGCCACCTCTACCAACTCTACCAACAAATCGTCCAACTTTCCCACCTCTACCAACGTTTCCACCTCTACCACCGCTCCCTACAAACCTACCAACTCTGCCAACTTTGCCAACAGCAGCACCAACTCTGCCACCTCTACCAACTCTGCCAACAAATCGCCCAACTTTGCCGCCTCTACCAACGTTCCCACCACTACCGACTCTTCCAACAAATCGTCCAACTTTACCACCACTACCAACTCTTCCGACAAAGCTGCCAACCCTTCCAACCATCCCGGCGACCCTACCTACGCGGCCACCACAGGTCCCACCAAATTGGCCATGTCGACCAGCTGGCTGGCCGAATTTGCATCTTCCCGGCTTCCCAACCTTGCCGCCATGTGTCACCACCACTAAGCGTCCCAGACCAACGAAGCCATTCGATGATTAAGGCTGATATCGCATTGCCTTACTGGCTATCACTCCAACATAGGAATTAGTTCGAAGCTGCGGTCGACTGCTATTTTTAGAAAAGAAATGTTTTTCTCGTTGAAAAGCTTTTCACTGGGCACATTTCACCATCTGAAAAAAATAAGTTACTTCTGAAATGTTAAGAGCGGAATAAACAATAAAAAAATTGTCTTATTGTTTTGATTTGGGACAAGACAAAAATAGTTGACCGTCGAGCGGGCTGCAACCTGCCATTATTTTTTTTTTCTTATTAAATCGTGGGCCAGAATTGGGGTAGCCTATTTTTTACGCTAATGTCACCTCCCCGCATGTTGTTCTTACCGCTACCAGAATTGGAAACAGAAATTATATCGCTCCAGAGGTGAACGGTACAAAGAGGTGGAAACCAGTGATTGAAAATTGAAATGGTTTATCTCCGAGGGTTTGGTGGCGACTGTTTGTCAGTTTGTCTAGCGAACCCAAAGTCAGACGTCTGAACTTTCCGAGAGAACATTATTGAAAAAGAAATGAAATGTCGTTCTAGTCCCAGACGCAAACAAATCTGTTGACTTGATAATGCACCATCTCGCTCTTATCTAACATCAACTCTCAGTACGACCTACAGAAGGAACGCTCGCTGATTATCTTCACATCTTGGGATTCAAATTAGTTATCTCGCATCGAGTTATCAGATCTGCTGATGCAACAATTAGATTATAAAATGCTGAAGGAACCATGTCTCGGCATCAATTCGCTTGCACCAATTCACTTGCATCGTCAAGTTGTTAATCACGAGCTACTTTTTCGCATTTATCGACAATGAAATTGAGTGCGGTGTGCCTTTTAGGCTGTGCTTTGCTTCTGGTGAGTGAATTTCTTTCTTATTTTCGACCAAATTTTATATAAAATTAATTTCTTGTTGTTGTATTCCCGTTACAGCATGGTGGGTGTTCGTCGGGTAGTGCGCTAGCCGAAGAAAAGGTGCCAACACTTCCACCAAATCTACCAGCTCTGACAACATTGCTAACCGCAGCACCAAATCTGAAACCCGGATTAGGTCTTCCGCAGCTGCCTCCGAACTGGCCGTGCTTGCCAAAGCTACCACCGGGTTGGCCAATGTGGCCACTTCCTCCACAAGGCTTCCTAATCTTGCCACCATGCCTTCCACATTTGCCAACTTTACCTCCTTTGCCTCCTTTTCCTTGAGGACCTCCAATAATATAGAGATGTCGATTCATCACTCAAAATTTGAGGTTTGGGAATCGCCGTCGACACATCACGACCATTTCTCGATCAAATAAATGGTTTTCAAAATGAAAAAAAAAAGCTGGAGCGTTTCAACTTGCCTCGCCATTTTATCGAATTATAATCGACAGTATTGGCCATTCAATTCCAATCAAGAAAATTTTGATAGCTGACAATGTCAGAAGAACCGGTATTGGAATTGGAATCAGTCATGGCTTTCAACGCAACAATCGAATTATTGCCAACTCCTGTTTTCAGATATTTGAGATATCTCCAGATATCGTTTGATTCTTTGAATCGCGATATCATCTGAAAGAAACAAGCTGCCAACAACATTGCCACTGAACTTAATTTTTGTATAGCAAATTCCATCTTTTACGTTGATGAAGATTATGTTTTCTAAAACCTGCATGCGTAAGAACTGGTCAAAAGTTTAAGCTGAGATATCCGGGCTCGAGGGCCTGAATATAATGATATCTTTTTTTCATTTTTTTTGCCAGTGACCCGAATTAGGCAATTGGAAGGCAAAAATGAGGTAGAATTCAAATTATGAAAGTTCGAATAATGCTCTCAGATCGGGTGGAATATCCTTGAAACGGTTTCAATGATGATCGGAAGCGGTAGCATTATTTTTTGTTAAATCGTAAGCCAGAATCAGATTAGCTCATTTTCTTCCCAGCACCAGCATTGAAAACAACAATAATATCGCTCCAGGAATGAATATTGGAGACAACGCGATCATTCGCAATGTCTCTCTCTTTAACCCATAGCCAACCGAACTATTTTCAAATTTGTATGAAGAAGCCTATGAAATTGCTGGGAGATTTTTCTCCCAGTTGTAGTCTAAGGGTTAAAGTTCAAAGTTTGAAACCACGATTCAAACGCAACCGATCATAGTTCAAATTCGCGCACTATCACCACGGCGTACGTGACCGAAGCATGAGAATTAGTGGTGGCTACCGGTTTCTTTATGAGACTGTCTGCGCCGGTGCTAAAACGCGCAAGATTAGGGTGAACGGTGCAAAGAAGTGTAAATCATTGATTGGAAAATGTCATTTTTTTTATCTTCGAGGGCAAGATAATTGTATCAGGAATTGACAGAACGCGCGATGCCTTGTGAGAAGCCTTACGCGCACGATCAAACTTATTACGATCATTTTCTACTCGAATTGATTCAGATCACGTGTTGCCAGATGAGCTGCCTCTTTGATGAGGGTGCATCTCATTCAGGAATTTGAACAAAGTTCAAACTTTTGCAGATCTCGCAAAAAATTTGGTTATTCGAAAAAGAAATAGGATTTGACGTTTCATTCGAATTCATTCGTGAACGTTCACAAGTCCGTTGACTTGAAATTCACACCAAATTATTACCCTGTCTCGCTCTTATCTGACATTAACTTTTAGTCTGGCCTTCACGAGGTAAATTCGTTGAGCACCTTTATCATCGAGAACTTGAAATTAATTGTGTCGCGTCGAATTATCAGATCTGCCACAATTCGATTAGGTCAACTGGCGATCTATAAAATGGTGAAAGAACCATGCGTCGGCATCAATTCACTTGCATCGTCAACTTGTTAATCACGAACTGCTGTTTCGCATTTATCGATAATGAAATTGAGTGCGGTTTTCCTTCTGGGCTGTGCTTTGCTTCTGGTGAGTGAATTTCTTTCCGATTTTCGTCCACATTTTTGAGGAAAACTAATTTTTTTTGTGGTTCAATTTTCGTCACAGCATGCTGGGTACTCATCGGGTAGCCCACTAGCCGCAGAAAGGCTGCCAACCCTACCAACATTGCCAACTTTAGCTCCATTGCCAACTTTAGCTCCATTGCCAACTTTACCAACACTAGCTCCTCCAAATTTTCCAACATTGCCAACTTTACCCACACTTCCTCCTCCAAGCTTCCCGACACTGCCAACTTTACCAACCATCCCTACAATCCCGACAGCACTACCGACACTACCAACTCTACCGCCTGTACCAACACTACCACCTCTACCAACAAATCTGCCAACATTGCCAACTCTACCGACACTGCCAACAGCTCCACCGACACTGCCAACTCTACCGCCTGTACCAACACTACCACCTCTACCAACAAATCTGCCAACACTGCCAACTCTACCGGCACTGCCAACAGCACTACCCACACGGCCAACTCTACCACCTCTACCAACACTTCCACCACTACCAACACTACCAACACTACCAACACTTCCAACAAATCTGCCAACATTGCCAACTCTACCGACACGGCCAACTCTACCACCTCTACCAACACTTCCACCACTACCTACACTACCAACACTTCCAACAAATCGGCCAACCTTCCCACAACTACCAACTATCCCGGTTACCCTACCAACACGGCCAACCGAACTACCACCAAATTGGCCATGTCGACCAGCTGGCTGGCCAAATTTGCATCTTCCTGGTTTCCCAACCCTGCCTCCGTGCATCACCACCACCACGAAGCACCCCAAACCAACGAAGCCACACCATAACTAATCGTGCGTACGCATTGCCTTCACTGTTATCAGTCTTACGTAGAAATAAGTTCGTAAAATCGGTTTGTTGCTGAAATTTTAGAACCGAAATATCAGTTGTTAAAAAGCGGTCAACCGAGTATGTGACGCCATTCAAAGATAAAAGTTGCCTTCGATATGTTACGTAAGCGGAATTCTCAATAAAAAAATGAATTCATTTTTGAATGACCGACCTCATCGCTGCTTTGCCACTACGCAGGCGTAAAAAACGCAAGCGCGATGTGTCTATTTTATTTAAGATTAATGAAAATATTTTGTTGAAAATCAAAAATTTTAACAGCGATCAGCTGTTTGATCGATGCCTCCGGATAAATGTGCCAACCAACCTGCCGAGTGCTGCAGGTATTTGTTTTGAATGACAAATCCATTGAGCAAATTTCGTCGATTAGTCCGGTTTAGCATCTATGTATCTCGATGGTGCAAGGTCTGCCTCACATTGAGTCGTTCAGTGTGCGCGCGCTTGTATTGACACTAAAACAATCATAACTATCGAAATTCCATGATGGTGATTTGCTTTCTTGTTTTGTTTTGCCTCCATATTTTCGCGATAAGACCAAAATAGTTCGTTATAAAACGTCGATCGGACTGCAGTCTCCCAACATTTGTGCTCAAATCGTGAACCGTTTTACGACGAAATCGCTTTTTTCAAACATGCAACCAATTTCGGTGCGCTTCTTGACGGGTGTGCTGCTGCTGGTGAGTCACAACGGCAACTTTGTTTTCGTTTTGAGCAGAATTTCTACATTTGCTTTGTTTGTTTATTTCTTCCAGAATTTAAGTAGCTCATTTGCCACGCCAGTGCCATCTCCTCGCAGAAATCACATGCCTTACATGTACGCCATGCCATTCATGCCTATCATGCCGTTCTCCTCCAGCCAAAGCATTGGACACAACAACAATATTGCCCCAGGGGCGAGTATTGGGGATAACGTCGTTATCCGCAACACCAACACGATCGGAGCTGGTGCTGTCTTGAGAGCCGGTGTTCAAATTGGTAACAGCAACCGCATCTTGGGTGGCACCATCGGGGAGAGAGCAACCTTGAAAAACACTAATACAGTCCATCCCAACGCTGAAATCGGGCCGGGATCAACGATCGGAAACAGCAACACTATTCAAGGCATCGTCGGATCCGATGTTTCGATGGGAAATTCCAACAAGATCGGTGAGACAGGCCGCGTTGGGCGTGCCACAACGTTCCGGAACAGCGCATTCATATCTGGGACCGTAGGTGAACGCGTTGAAGTCAGCAACAGCGCATCAGTTCTAGAACAAGCTGAAGTTGGCGACAACTGCTTTTTGGGAGCGGCGTCAAGCATTTTGGAGTTTGCCCATTTGGAAAACAATGTTCGTGTGGGCAGTGCTACGACCGTTGGTCGGTCAGCCTGGATTGGTGCAAATTCTCGGCTTGGTGAGGAGGTTTGCGTTGAGGATGGTGCAAGGTTACACGAAGAAAGTCAAGTGGGCGATCGCGGTATGATCCGTTCGGACGGAAGTATTTTGCCACCGCCGATTGATGTGAATCGCGCGTATTTCTACCAAGGCGGCAGTTGTGTCGAAGGTCCTCGCCGTTCCTGGTCCGTCAATGTTAGCACCTTCAACGGCCACACAATTTTCTACTGAATTTTCAATATTTATCACAATAAATGGTTTTCACCAGTTCAAATTCGTTTTATTTCTGCGATTGAACGAAAACTCAATCTTCAAAGTTAATTGAGGTGGTTTTCCCGATCTACACTGAAAACCCCAAGCAACCAATTCTCTACAATTTATCACGAATGACGGCATTAGTTCTTAGCTCTTAGGAATGGTTGAGGAACGCTGAAGGAGGTGTCGTGTGTCTCGTGTCGAGGAATGGTCGATGGTTGAGCAATGGATGAGGAAAGATTGAGAGAGATTGAGATGAGTGGTTGGTGGATGAGGAACGACTGAAGAATAACGGAAGATGGTTGGCTCCTTGAGTTTTTCAGTGCAACAGTTCCCATTGCTTGCTGTGATAACCTTCATAGATTTACGCGATCCCAAGCACTCTTATCGAATAATAACTCCATCTGGTTCGCAAATTTGTATCTCAAGAACGTCCGGTTTCTTGAAACATCCGAATCACACCTCTTTCCGGACTGTGCCCATATCTTCAAGTGCAGAGCGTAATTTCTGGTACTGATGCTATCTATCACTCCACCTCTGATTAAGCCGTGAAGGGTCTATGTACTGTAATATCCGATTCTAACGACAATGCCTTGTTGAATTTTTTCGAGATATCAGGTTTCGTTGTCTCGCGATTAAAAGCAAACAGTTGGCTATAAATTGTTCGACAAACTGCGATTCTCTATCATTTATGTTGAATAACTCTCGCGCTTCAATTTCGAAAATGAACTCACTTTCGGTGTGCCTTTTGGCAGGTGTTTTGCTGCTGGTGAGTTAAGGTCATCATTGATTCCAACAGAAAATCAACTTTTGTTTTCCTCTCTAGAATTTCAGCACTTCATTCGCTGCACCATCTTCATCCTCAGCCACAAATAGGATTGGAAATAACATTTCTCCTGGATCGAAAATTGCAAGCAACGTCACCTTGGGCATTTACAACACGATCGTGGCCGGCGCTGAGATCAGAACTGGTGTTCGACTTGGAAACAGCAACACCATCTTGGGCGGAATCCTCGGCGAGAGAGTCACCTTGCAAAACAGTAACAGAGTCTACCCCAACGCTGAGGTTGGATCGGACACGACCATTGGCAGTGCTAATTCTATTTTCGGCACCGTCGGTCAAAACGTGAGGATTCTTAACAGCGTCACAGTTCACGAGGAAGCTGTCATCGGCGATTCCTGCTTTTTGGGATTGCTTTGCACTGTTAGGCACCTAGCTCAGCTAGAAGACAATGTTAGCCTGGGCAGAGCTGCAGAAATTGGCCAATCGGTCAGAATTGGCGCAGGCTCCCGATTGGGTTTCGAGGTGTGTGTTGAAGATGGAGCTGTGCTGCCCAAAGGCACTCAAGTAGAGGATCGGGGAATGGTCACTGCAGGTGGAAGAATTGTTCCTCCGCCACCGGAAGAGTTCCGTAAGTTTCACTACAACAAGGGCAATTGCAACGAAGGCAATCGGTGATCATCTTTGATTCCATGAACAGCCTCTTATTTATCAACCTCAAAACCAACTAAGCAATAATAAAAATTAAATAAAATACTGAGACTTTGTTTTAAATGTGGTTCGAATGAGTTTTTGAAAAGAAGTCTAAATTGCATCTCGACGGGATTTTGCCAAAACCTCCAGTCATTTGATATTTGTTCTGGCTTTTGTGTATTCCAAGTCGAGTGAAAACGACTTTCGCGGAAAAAGCACTTGAATGATTCGAAAAAAAAATGGCCACGTATCATCCGATCACAATGAGAAGTCTATTGTCCACTTGGATTCACAATGAACCAATGTGTCAATTGACAAATTATTTTTCATTAAATCGTAAGCCAGGATTGGGGTAGCTCGTGTTTTACGTCAATGTCACCTCCCGGCATGTCGTTCTTTCCTACATCAGCACTGGAAGCATCAATTATATCGCTCATTATATCATTGATTGAAAATTGTCATGGTTCACCTTCGAGGGTTTGGTGACGACTGTTTCAGTTTGACTAACGAACTCAAAGTCAGACGTCTGACCTTCCCAGGAAGTATTATTGAAAAGAGAATGAAATGTCATTCTAGTCCCAGACGCAAACAAATCTGTTGACTTGAGAATGCACAATCACGCTCTTATCTAACATCAACTCTCAGTACGACCTAAAGAAGGAACACTCGCTGATCATCTTCACATCTTGGGATTCAAATTAGTTATCTCGCATCGAGTTATCAGATCTGCTGATGCAACAATTAGATTATAAAATGCTGAAGGAACCATGTCTCGGCATCAATTCGCTTGCATCAATTCGCTTGCACCAATTCACTTGCATCGTCAAGTTGTTAATCACGAGCTGCTTTTTCGCATTTGTCCACAACGAAATTGAGTGCGGTGTACATTTTAGGCTGTGCTTTGCTTTTGGTGAGTGAATTTCTCTCCGACTTTCGTCTAAATTGTGTGGAAAATTAATTTTTTTTGTGGTTCAATTTTCGTTGCAGCATGCTGGGTACTCCTCGGGTAGCCCAGTAGCCGTAGAATGGCTGCCAACCTTTCCGCCATTGCCAACTCTTCCAACATTCCCAACTTTCGCACCATTTCCAACCTTAGGGCCACTTCCAACGTTCCCACCACTACCAACATTTCCGACAAATCGTTACACTTTACCACCACTACCAACTCTCCCAACAAGACGAAGCCATTCGATAATTAAGGCTGACATCGCATTCGATTAAGGCTGACATCGCATTGCCTTCCCTGTTATCACTCCAACATAGAAGTTAGTTTGAAACAGCGGTCGGCTGCTATTTGTAGAGACGAAATGTCGTTCTTATTGGAAAGCCTTCCACCGGGCACGTTCCGCCATATGAAAAAATAAGTTACTTCTGAAATGTTAAGAGAGCGGAATTAGCAATAAAAAAGTCTTATTGTTTTGATTTGGGACAAGACAAGAATAGTTCGCTATTGGCCGTCAAGCGGGCTGTAACCTGCCATTATTTTTCATTGAGGCCAGGTTCCGAAAACATGAAATTCGACGACTGGAACGTGAAAATGAAACGAAACTTAACAAACATATTCTTGAAGATTTTTCTGAGGGCAATACAGAGCGCGATTTCCTAAACTATGCGCCAGTGCTCGTCTGCTTGACGATGGAGCGGCCACTCTTCAGCGTTCGCTACAGCAGGTTGGCGACGTATTTTAGGTGATTTTTCGAATGGTTCGGGTCCGCCGAGGTTGATTTTGTCAGAATCATTTCTGTGATGATTGATTCAGATTGCTTGTGCTTGTCGGCGACAAGAACATCTCAGACGCCAATGCCGATCTGCAAGCTCGATTGGACAATCGAGAATTGGACGTCGAGAATGATTCCGTTCAAAATACAATTTTATGCTCATTTTTGATAATTTTCCTTTCTTGAATGACTCGAAAACAAAATGGACACGTATCATCCGATCACAATGAGAAGTCTATTGTCCACTTGGATTCACAATGAACCAATGTGTCAATCGTTGATAGCTTCGCTTGAAACGATAACGATGTTTTCCCGCCAGATAAACCCTGGAGAGATGCTTGAGATGAAAATTGAATTCGAAAGTATTCATTCATACTTGGAACCTCTCACCTCGCTTCGGAGAGCAATTGACAAATGAAAACCGGCTACTCATTATTGTTACCGCGGTAATGCGTCACTTAAAAATTAAAGTCACGCGAGCTTGCTTATTTTCGTATCTTCGACGAGGTGTCTTTTATCAATACTGTCAATCAATCTCTGATTGGTCAGAGATATTTCTGCTTGTACAATCACCGTCGGCATATCTATTCGCGGTGCAAGCTTGTTCTATTTCGGGGAAAACGATAGTGATTTGTGTTTCTTGTCTTGTTTTTCGATTAGTCAAAATTAGTACACTATAAAACGTAGAAAAGACTGCTTCATTTGAGCTTGAATCGTGGGCCCTTTTGGACCAAATCACTTTAGCGTTACTACTCTCAAACATGAATTCACTCTCGGTTTGCGTTTTGGCGAGTGCCTTGCTGCTGGTGAGTCACAGTGCCGATCTTCTTGTTGCTACGAACAAAATATTTACTTTTTTTCTTTCCATTCAGAAT
This sequence comes from Lestremia cinerea, assembly GCA_027564135.1. Lineage (NCBI taxonomy): Eukaryota > Metazoa > Arthropoda > Insecta > Diptera > Cecidomyiidae > Lestremia > Lestremia cinerea. Next base: position 13,251 of record JANSTV010043556.1, read on the forward strand.
ATCAGCGGCTCAATTGCTGCGCCACCCTCAACGTCAACCAGAAACAGCATTGGAAGTAGCAATTCGATTTCTCCGGGGGCCAATATTGCGAATAATGTCATCATCGGCAACAGCAACACAATCAGAGCTGGTGTTCAGATAAGAACCGGCGCTCGAATTGGAAACAGCAACAGCATCTTGGGTGGCACTATAGGAGAAGGGGCTAGTGTTGGCAATAGTAACACAGTCCGTGACAACGCTGAAATCGGATCGAGAACGACAATCAGAGACAGCAACACCATTCGTGGGTTTGTCGGATCCGATGTTCAAATCCACAATAGCAACACCATTGCTGCGTCTGGCCGCGTCGAGAATGGCGCAATTATACATAGTAGCACTAGTATAGCTGGCTCCATTGGGGAGCGTGCTGAGATTAGCAACAGTGTATCAGTTCTAGGACAAGCTGTTGTTGGCGGTTCCTCCTTCTTGGGCGCCTCATCCAGCGTTTTGGGTTTCGCCCAGTTGGAAAACAATGTACGTGTGGGCAGAAGCGCAATCATCGGCCGCTCGGCCAGAATTGGTGCAGAGTCTCGGCTGGGTGAGGAGGTCTGCGTCGAAGATGGCGCGGTGCTGCCCAGAGGAAGTCAAGTGGTGGATCGCGGAATGGCCAATGCAAGTGGAAGGATTTTCCCTGCGCCCGCCGATGTGAACCGTAGATTCTTCTATCGCTCTGGCAGTTGCATCGAAGGTCCTCGCCGTTTCTAATCCACCAATGTTTGGCCGCACGTTTGTTAAAGGGGAACTTAACATGTCCGATGGGCTGATATGTACTTAAAAATAAATATTCAAAAATACTTATGGCAAATTCTCTTGAAAAAATTATTTATTTATTTGTTTAACCTCAATCGCTTCAGATTTGTCTAGGTTTGATTTATCTGTCGGTTCTCTGAACCGATCTTTTCTTTCAAAAACATCCGATCTGTATTGATTCTTGGAAGGAGTCTCTCATCGGAAAGCAATCGATATGTGAATGTCTCAGATCGCATACAAAACCGACTATTTATTATTGCCAGCGTAGCTTAAAAATCGTAATGGCACGCGCTTGCTTATTTTCGTATCTTCGCCGAGGTGTCTTTTATCAATACTGTCAATATATCTCTGATTGATCAGAGTTATTTCTGCTTGTACAATCACCATCGGCATATCGATTCGCGGTACGAACTCGTTTTATTTCGGGGAAAACAATAGTGATTTGTGTGTCTTGTCTTGCCTTTCGATTAGTCAAAATTAGTACGCTATAAAACGTAGAAAAGACTGCTTCATTTGAGCTTAAATCGTGAGTTCTTTTGGACCAAATGACTTTGGCGTTACTACTTTCAAACATGAATTCACTTTCGGTGTGCGTTTTGGCGAGTGCTTTGCTGATGGTGAGTCACAGTGCGGATCGTCTTGTTGCTTCGAACAAAATATTTTTGTTTTCCTGCCTTTCAGAATTTCAGCGGTTCAATTGCTGCGCCCTCAACTTCAAATAGAAACAGCATTGGAATTGGCAATTCGATTTCTCCAGAGGCGAATATTGGGAATAATGTCATCATCGGCAACAGTAACACAATCAGAGCTGGGGTTCAGATAAGAGCCGGTGCTAGAATTGGACACAGCAACAGCATCTTGGGTGGGATCATTGGCGAAGGGGCAAGCGTAGACCACAGTAACACAGTCCGCGGAAACGCAGAAATCGAATCGAGAACGACAATCAGAGACAGCAACACCATTCGTGGGTTTGTCGGATCCGATGTTCAAATCCACAATACAGGGTATACCAATATTAACTGGAACATTTGAACGCGCTGAAAAGACGTTTAATTCACAATTCAAACACACTATAAACGCCCCTAACGCGTTTCAAACTCAATTTCAGATCGAATCAAACACTTTCATAACCCACGTCGTTCATCGAAAGTCGTCTGAG
>JANSTV010043667.1:0-15195 GCA_027564135.1 Lestremia cinerea
GCAGAGCAGCCAAGACGATGAGTAATTTGGTCATCTGAAAATAGAAATGGAATGAGTTTGGTTAGAATCTTGTTTTTACCAACAAGTTTTTACGGAGAAATTCGTTTGTCAGAATCATTTCACGATTCTCCCCGCGTTATTGCGTCGTTTAGCGTCATTCAAAACAAAAAAAAGAACAGCCGATTTGGTCAACGACAGATCGATTACTCATTCACGAAATGTTTGGCGAATTACTGAAGTTTGTTTGCAGCCTGAGTCGATGCGAAAAACACCTGCACACACATCCGACAACAAAGAAATCTAACTGCTGTTGGCTGCGTCACATTCATTTGGCCAACAGCTGATGTTCGATTACTATTACAATTTCGATTCAAGTTGAATGCTTCGTCGCGAATCATTGAATATTTTCAGGGGCCAATCGACATAATTAGCCCTCATCCCGTTTCGATGCGGGCCCTTCAATCAAAATTCGATTGAAGCCACAAAAATATCGGAGCGCAAATGGGAAGACCGTCCAAAGCATCATCATGCACTGCCAGCCACATGTACTGCACACGGCCGAGGCTGAGACGCACAACACAGCTGGTGTTGAGTCAACAAATCGTCTGTTCGACATGAGCAAACATGATTTTTGTTTTGCTTTGTTCGTGAGCATCCTCTGCGGGCCAAATGTTCTGCTTTCGCAAGTGGCTCCGTTCTATTCATTTCAAGAAGTGAAGCGAAAAAAAATGGAGGCGATTATTCAGCAATAGAAAAATTGCTGGTCATTCGTTTCTTTGTTTGCTGAACGACAACGTATTGTCTCTTTCCTCATCTGACGGTCAATTATTCGTTTGAATTTCGAAACGACGAAAACCACGAAGAAAACATAACGATGCCGCGGGACGCCTTTGGAAATGGAATTAATTGAATTTCGACATGAATTTGTCGGCGAATCACCTTCGCAAGATCGTTTTTATTTTCGTTGGTGGACGACACAATCGAAACAAAGACGAATCGTTGCCAAATCAACGGCGCATTCGAAGCTCTGTGGCGTTGTCGATATAGTAAATAACACACGAATATCGAATGATATAATCAATTACGCGATAGTCCCCACTGTGGTTTACCAATGCGACGTACAAAATCTAATGATATTCTATTTGCTCACGATCTCTCACGAAACTCATTAAAATTCTCGAATTTGGAAACTGCCCAACGGCCACCGGGACAAAGCCGGAGTAATTCAATTGAAATTAAAAAGAAATTACTTGATTTTTACCTTAATATTTCGAAATTAGAAAAGGCTTCGATAAAATTTCACTTTAACTGTTTGACGTATTGTTCGCAACTGAGAACGCAGTGGCCAAGAGGACTTAAATACGTTCGCACTGTAAACATCAAATCAGAGTTGTGTCCATTCCCCCACCACCGATGACGAAGTCACAAACACAACGTAGTAGATCGCAACGGCTATTTTATCAAACGTTAGTTGAATGGGCTTCGTCGAATCGCGGTGCTTACTGGCGCATTTTTCGAATCATTCCGGTCGATTGGAATGCAGATGATTATTTGGCGAGAGGTCTGGGTATTTCGATGATCAATGCGATTTTTTGTTTGCTTCGTGATTTCGATTCGATGCAGTGCAATGCCCATCATTTGGGAAGTTGTGAAGTGATTCATTTTCGCTGCATGCTGAAAATTCAGCGCGTTATCGTTGTCGCGCTCATTTTATGACCAATTTCAGAGATGATTCCAGTTTGAAGGTCCCGACAAACATTCCTGGATATTTTCCTTGCAAGGTCGATGCATTGCTGGCGGAATATTCTAATGATAACATCGTCGACTTTGTTGTTGTTGTTTTCTTTGGTCGAGATGAGCACAATTCGAGCGAGTTTAATCCGTTTATTTCTCTTCGGCGGTTTTGATGACGCAATTCAATCAGAGTATTGCGACAATTTCACTCAGATTCTGAGTTGAATTCTTGTGTTCAATTTCTGAACGGTTCGAATTCAAACTGAAACAATGAGCATTGCCTCCGATAGGGATGGTTTTGACAGATGGAGCTGTCAAAGAGGTTAGGTTTGATTTCGTTATGAAAGTCACAGTATTGGAAGAGGATGTCGGTCAAAGTGGACGTTGAATATTGGTGAGTGAATTGCTGTGATGTCTATTGAGCCTATTAAGAACTCTTCTCAAATCTTTCCTTCAGCGGACAATGTAATTTTCGATCCCAATGCGAGGAGCTAACCGAGGTGGTGAATCGCCTGTGTCCAGAGGCCACCGTGGAATGCAAGACTGGTCGACGAGGATCATTCGAAGTGCGCGTCAATGAAACTCTGGTTCACTCGAAGCTCCAACAGCTGGCGTTCCCCGACTACAAGGACGTTGCTCGAAATGCTCAAAATGCCATGGACGGCAAGCCCGTGGACAAAGTCAAAGAGCAGCCCATCACCGACTGCGTGATTCAATGATGTCAACATGTGTAGTGTTTATTTTGTGAACAACTAAGATCGGTTGTGAATACAAGCAATTGGATAGCACGTGATTTGCTTATTTCTCGGTGACCACGAAGTTGTCGCAGTGGATGTAGGATGGTGTGTTCGAGTCTTCGTTGGTGCGCGAAGTCTGAGCGAGGTACAAGCCGAAGCGCAATTTCCCATGGAATTCTCGAGCGATCGTGCGCAAAGGCTCAGTGGTCTTTTCGCCGGTGCTTTGATCGATGCAAATCATCTGACAACGCGTGCAGGGCCCTTCGACCTTCAGCAGAATATTTCCGAATCTGATAGACGTCCATTCACGTTCTTCCAGAGCCACATCGGTCTCCACGACGAAATTTCCCCGGAAGCGGTCGACCAAGTTCCCAAAGTTTTTCTCTTCTCCTTCACAGCCCTGCTGCCAATCTCCGACCTTGTTGGCGAGCCAGCGCACTGAGGTCTCGTTGATCAGTAGGAATTGAGATTGATTCGACAGCGTGATTGCCGGCTTCGAAATATCATTTTGCTCAGCTCGCGCCATCTTCGAAGTGCGTTTGTCCTTGGCGTTCTGACGGATCAAACGGAGTCCTGAAGTACACAAGACGTCACTCAGCCAATCGGCGACTTCATCTCCGCAGTCAATACCGTCGATGCGGTCACCGCATACCTTGCTCTGGCACAGCGAAGATTCAATCTTCTTGTGGTCCATGTCAAGCTCAAGAGGCACTTGGATGAGGTCGGCCCAGGGAAATGTCAACTCCAGGACGTTCTCGCTCTCTTTGATTATCGGCCGGATGAGACACAGTTTCGTGTTGGTTTTCTGTGTCATCGCCACGCCGTTTGCCTGCACGATCATCCACTCGCGATCGAACTTCAGCCCCCGTCGCGTCAAAGGCCATTTCGTGTGAACTTTGAATGCACCGCAGGATTTCACCGGAAACACGCAAATCTCTTTTAATTTAACCCCGCTCGAATAGCCATTGGTGTCCTTCGATTCAGAGTGATTCCTTTGTGGCTTGGAAATTTCATTGTGGAGAACCCCGTTGGTCACCAGCTGGTTGTCCGATCGCCTCTGCAGGTATCTTCTCTGCGGTTGCGCGGCCAGCACAGACTTTTCAAAAGTCGCCAACGCCTTTCCTTTGTCATTTTGCGGAATAAGTTGGTGCTGCCTGAAGCCATCTTTGATTTCCTCCAGAGGTAATCGACTGCAACTTTGGCTGAGATAGCAATCCGCAATCATGTTGATGACCGCATCGATATTGTGCTTCGTTGTCATATAGCCCACCGAGACCCTTACTGAGCCCGTGGGAATGCCACCAATCAAATCATTCTCGTCGCCGCAGATGTGGCCGGCTAGAAATTGCTTCTTCAACTCCGCATCCGACAAATTTAAATGTCGTTGACATGCGCCAGGATTGCAGAAGCATCCTGTTCTCAAGACAATGTTATGAATGGCAGCCATGCACGAAGTCTGTGGGAAGAATTTGGGAATGAAATTCTGATTTCAGAGGAAAATTCATTTTGACATTACCTCGGCAAATCCAACGAAGCTGCCATCCTCGTGAAGAACATTGAAGTTCACGATGCCTCCTTGACAGTGCTGCGACGAAAAATCGCTGTCGTGGTACAACTTCACGACATTATTGCCATTCGAGTATCTGAGCCGCTTCAGGGAATCGTGCAAGTATTTGCTCAAATTGAAGCAATGCCGCGATATTCGATCCATTGTCTTGAGGCCAGCCATCGCAGGGACCAAGGTCTCCAGGGTCTTGTACCCAGCAAGTAAGGATACCACTGAAAGGTAAGGTAAGGTGCCATCCTCCAATCTGGAATGTGAAGCAGATAAGATTAGACCTTGCTGGAACTGAGTGCTGATGTGTTTTACTTTTCGTGAAGACAGTCCCGTTTCTGATGCCAGCCAGGCATGCCGCTCATCGCGATCTTCACTGTTCCTCCGCCATAATACTCCTTTTGGATCACGGTTTCGGCCCTGCGTCTCACCAGAAGCGCTCCCAGTCCAGTCGGGTACCCGAATTGCTTGTAAAACGACAGGCAAACGAAATCTGCGGGAAATTCACTCAAATCCAGCCGGTTGTTTGACGCGAAACTGGCAGCGTCCAAGCAAACGAACCAATTCGTTGAGGCGGCTTTGGATAGCCCATGGACTTTTGGGATCAAATCGAGAGGGTATTTGAATCCGCTGAAATTGCACTGCGCTGGAAAAACCAGCAGCGAATTTGAATTCGCTTCGTCAACCGCGCTACTTTGAAAATCCTTCAAAAACTTCTCACTCACGAAATCCTCCCTCTCAACGGCTCTAATGTTCTTAGCGCGGACAACCTCTCGCATTCCCAGCACCGAGGTGTGGCAGTCGCGCAAATATGAGAAACATCCACCATTAAAGTTAAACGTCTCGGCCAGTAGCTTCAGGGCCGCGGTTGCGCCACTCGTGAACACCACACTGTAGTCCTCTGTGCTCGTGTTAAAATCCTCCAGAATCTTGTAGCGCACTTGGTCGACGAGGTCCTCGGTGGTTTTGTTCGTATGCGGATTGCAGTAGATGTTTGCTGCGAGATTCACGAAAATTTCCCGGATTTGGCTTTCAGCGTATTGCGTGGAGCCGGCATGGTCCAAGTAATGAGTACCTGCAAGAGTTTAGCAGCGATTAGTCATCGGTCGATGGAATAGGCGGGTTATCTGAATGCCGCTCGAACTGCTGTTGTTGATGACTCAATTCGTTATCGACGGCAAGAGGTCAGGCTGCGTTATCGGCGCAAAACAACTCGCCATGTGTTCGATGCAATCACATTTTCCTTCAAAGATTCTGTTGAATGACTCGTCGATCGAGGTCGATCGCGACAACTGCGAAATTCCCACGGATCGCGTAAACAACTCGCAAACGCACGCTGGCGTCTGAAAAAGTGCTTGTCATTCCGCGAAATCTTTTGTCTGCTGTGACGCTCGACCGAAAATCTTAAAATAAAATTTAAGTACCTTCCAGTCGCTTGAATTCCTTCAAAATATGACTCCATTCCTCGGGGCTGTATTCGCTTTCAAAATCCATCGCTGTCACGAGATTTAAATGGCCCGGAACGAAACTCAGGAGAAAAACAAGAGCCGTCAAACAGCTGAGTGCGTGGTTGCTGAGCGACGCAAACTTGTAAACAATCGTAAAACGACTGAAAGCCGATCCACGAGTTGAACTGCGAGCACACGATATACTGTGATAATTGGCCAGAGACAAGGACGGCACGAGACCGTAACGAGTTGTTTGCTTTGGTCGTCACTTGTTGCAGCATTTGTTGTCTGTCGTTTTGCGAATGAGAGCTAACATTGATTGCAATTTGTTTCGCTCCGCTTGAAGACTGACGGAAATGAGAGAATCTGTGCTCACCGAGAACTTTGCGGGCGATTCGAATGGGAGTCCAATTGTGGAGAGATTCTCTTTTGTCGACTGTTTACCTCAATCAACGGTTCGAAATTCGTTGACACAATTCGATTATCGATTGCTTTTTGCGCTCGTAATCCCTTTGAAGCCACAAGAATGTGCGATCGATTCAAAATGGAAGAAATTATTATTATTGGCTCGCAAGAACCAAATCCTCCACCAGTCGTGAAGAAATATTCAACGACAAAGACGCAGCCAAGTGAGTTTCCATAAAATGGTTGATGGTGAGTTTTGATTGAATCGAATTCGGTGCTTTGTCTCGATTTCCCAGCGATTTGATTTCAGTGACTGGCGTGGCAAAGTGCGGTGGCTATCGCTACGAGGATGGAACACGCTATATTGGCGATTGGAACTACAAGGGTCAGAAACATGGAATGGGACATCTGTCGTTGTCTGGTAGGTAACCGTCTGCTCGGTCAGTGCTCAGTCCGTTTGAGAGGAATTTTCGTTTCAGGGGGAACCAGATATGACGGTAGCTTCCAGAATGGCCTCTGTTCAGGTCTTGGCGTGATGCATTTCGGTGATGGCGCCAAGTACGAGGGAGAATTCATGCAGGGCTGGTTTCATGGCCGCGGGATCTTCTGGCGTGCCGATGGCATGAAATTCGAGGGCGAGTTCCGCGGTGGGCGCATCTGGGGACTCGGGTTAGTCACTTTCAGCGATGGCACTCATGGATTTCCGCGAAACGAGGGATTTTTCCAGGATTGTCGTTTGATACGCAAGAAACGCTGTGCAGACATCGTGCAGCGGGCTCAAAAAGTCGCTTTGATGGCTCGTGCTCAGTGTGATGTCGTGACTTCTTGAGGTTTCTCACCGATTTTTTTCACTTCGAATCGTATTTCTCTTTGTGAACAAATAAATTGGATTAAGTTCTTAAACCAACGGACTGTTTTCGTTTGTTTCATTTCGATTTTTTCATTCCACTCTCTCGCACTCACTCATGGCCTTTGTCAAGCAACGAGCATTCGTTAAGTCGCATCAGCTGTTTGTTTCGTTCAGTTCGTCAGTTTGACAGTTCGCTTGCGCTCGATTTCGTTTTTTTTTTGGAAAACAGTCGAATAGACTACAATTGTAATTTATTCAAATTCAGGTCCAAAATCTTGGAGATTTGGAAAAAACCACATTCAAAAATGGAGGATTGGGTATTCGAACGGTTGTCGGAATGTCTGAAATTCCCAGTACCGGAAGAGATGATTGGGTAAGCACAGAATATCATACATAATTTGCCGACGCGGCAATCCACTAATCCACTGATTGCCGATTGTTTACAGGTTGATAATGAATCTGAAAGAGCCCGGAGAGATCGATGACTACTTTGGCGGTCTTCTTGATTCCGAGATGCCAGAGCACAAGCAATTCGTTAGTGAATTCAAGAAAAGGGTTTGCTACAAAAGTGAGACGATTTTTGAATTTCACAACACCACGAAACTGACAACGTTCCAATTTCAGATAAGGCACCGGCTCAAGATAATGCCCCCCGGCGCAATCCATTGGGACTGAAGCAGCCGAAGAAGAAGCCAGACAAGGTTAGTTCAGAATTGAATTTGCGATCAGGGCAATTTCTTAAGAATGTTTTTGTTTTCAGTACGACAAACAGAAAAACCAACAGGCACCCAGCGCAACCCAGGAAGCACAACGCACCGATTCCCAACCACATTCCATCACACTAACTCAGAAGAAAAAATCGAAATACGTGAATTTGTACAGCCAGGATGGGGTGGACAAAGATGCCGTTATGCTGAAAGGCCGCCACTTCTGCGAATGCCAGGCAACGAAACACAAATTGATCAACAACTGTCTGCAATGTGGTCGAATAATTTGCGAACAAGAGGGCAGCGGCCCGTGTCTCTTCTGTGGGAATTTGGTGTGTTCCGAAGGCGAGAGCAAGCTGATCGAGTCCTCTTCCAAGCGAGGGGACAATTTAAAGAAGAATTTGATGCAGCAACAACGTCCAAAGGGCTGGGAGGAGGCAGTGGCCATGCGAAACCGGCTGCTCGACTACGACCGCAGCAGTGAGAAACGAACAACGGTCATCGATGACGAATCGGACTATTTCAAAGCAAACTCCGTTTGGCTTTCGGACGCCGAACGGAAAAAACTAAAAAAACTCGAAGAGGAAATGCGAGAGCGCAAACATGCGAGTCGGCTCACGCAAAAGATTACGTTCGATTTCGCCGGTCGCCAAGTCGTCGAGGAGGCCTCGATGACGACAGAGTTCGAAGATGAAATTCTTCGGGAAATCGCTAATACTTGTGCTGGCCCACAAAATACTGGCAAGAAATTGGTCTACGAGAAAAAGGGAGGAAACTCGGAAGACTGTCATCCGCTTCTGGACGTTGCTCCGCCGGTGGTGAGTGGTCTGATTAATGCTTCATTGTGACTAGATTCTTTTAACTTCCTTTCCGTTTTCTTTCAAAAGTTCGACGTCTCCGTGCAGGTTCGGAAAAAATCTGGAAATTCGCAACAGGAAAAATACGATGGGGTCTACAGTCGTGTTCAGGACAAGGAACTCTTGGAAGTGTCGGACATGCGGAATTGCATGTCGATGCACCAGCCATGGGCTTCACTATTGGTTGCTGGCATTAAAAAGCACGAAGGCCGACCCTGGTATACCTCCCACCGGGGCCGACTGTGGATCGCTTCCACCGCCAAGCCCGTTGATCGCGAAACAGTCGAAACGATGGAGCAAGTCTACAAGCGACTTTACAATGGTCAGTCAAACAGTCGAACGAATGCCACCAATCGCAAGCCTAAAACTGGTGTTTTGAACCATTTCAGATGACAGCATTCAATTCCCATCGCAGTATCCGTCCGGATGTCTCCTCGGGTGTGTGTTGATCCAGGACTGTCTGCCTCAAGAGGAATATCGCAAGGTCTACCCCGACGGAGAGTCTGAAAGTCCTTACGTGTTCATTTGCAACGACCCTCAGGAGCTGCCTATCCGATTCCCCGTTCGAGGCGAGCACAAAATTTGTAAGAACGCCAAAACTCTCGGAATGAATTGCAAACATTGATCATTTCTATTGAATTTTTTTCAGACAAATTGGACGAGAATATTCACACAGCGGCTGTAAAGGCGCTGCAACGCATAGCAAAACTGAAGGCCGAGGAAGAGTAAATAAAACTCGATCCGTCTACTTGTTGCGAAGCAAATAAAATATTTCCGTCTCAAAATTCGAGTGTCTGTCATTTGTCCGAAACGTAGTAGATTTTTTCAGCATTCACTTTGGCTGGCCCTGCCATGGGGCGACGGCCTGTTCGAGGCGGCTGTGTGTGTATGAGCGAAGTACAACGGAAGTGTCTATGGGCGGAATGGTTGCGAACGTTACTGGTCCTCCCCACCACTGCGCAAGCAACCGTCCGAGCAATGCTTGCCTGTATGGGCGGGACCGTTTGACGAATAGGGTTCGCTTCGGCGTTGAGTCATCGTTACATTGAGTAGGGATAAGTGCCATTGTATAATTGTTTATGACGACGACGACATTGTAATGAAATCCAGATTGAATATTTGATGATTTATTGCGATGAAGATAAAAAGCGAGAGGAAGGAAGAGCAACTGATATGGAGCGAGCGAGGTTGAGTGAGAGCACCGTATACTCTCATGAGATATTTCGTGTGGCCGACGGCGTCACTGCTGTGAATAGAAAATACACTCGAAAACGCAATGTCGTCCGGTGAAGCGATGCCTCACTCATTTTGGACGATGATTCACTTTGAATGCGTAATTATTGGTCGTCACAATAACAAGATGGAGTGCGATTGCAGCATATTTTTTCGACAAATGGCATGCGATGGAGATTTGGGCTTGAGAAGATGTTTTTTTAAAGAACGAAATAATTAAGATGTCTGAAGTTATGAAGCGTCCATCATTTGAATTTCGGGATAATTTTCGTCGCTTTGAGACCAACGATTAATTGCTCTGTTTTGTCCAATTGGGCGTCGATTCGCCATATCTACATTTCTCGGGCATTGCTGATGCCGGCTGAAGATTTTCGAATTCGGTAATTTGGCGGCTGATTGACTGCTATCTGAGGAAGCTTGCTTGGTTGGTTTTCCCGGCTGCCCAGAGCTGAAAGAAAATCATTGCTTATTTTCCGTCAATCTTATTGGTTATGAACCATCCTGAATGTGTAATCCGAACCTAGCGATGGCAATTTTTATTCTGTCCAACAAATGCCATTCGAAACGCGGTATTCAATTACCATCGAAATCATCTGAAAATAGTAACAATTGAAGCCAAGAAATTGTTTAAATTTGTTTCAACTCAATTCGAATCATTGGTGGCGACACATGTGTCAATGGGATCAGCATTTGGTGATGTCGGCGCCATTTCCTCGCCAAATTGGATTTATGCTCTTTGGATCTGCTTCTTTGTTAAAAACCAGCCAAACGAATTGCATCACACAATACAAGTTGTTTGGTGAACCCATTTGCAGCTTCATCAGAAGTAATTGAAGCGTTGAATCTCCGTTGGGCGAATCTGTGGAAAGAAACATTTTTCTCTGAACCTTAGCTCTGAAGCCTTAGCTCTGAGAACAGGTCAGACGTTGGCATTCTTCTGCAATTCTCCTGGTTCCGAACCCATTCAAGGCATAGCGCCAAACATTTCGCGCGTGCTAGTAGCCATTGAGTCGACTGCCATTAGAGCCCACAGCCTACTAGTTCCCGCGAAATGACTGACTCTATGCTATGAATGGATTCGGTTTCGAGCGTATCCGACTGGCCTCTGCTTGAGCTTCGATGGTTATTTGGAATGAGCTTAAATGCTGTCAATCTTGCTTTGAAGACCGATGCTTGTGGGCTTATTTCCATTTATTGGGACATGCGATCACAAGTTGCTTGATTCGCTACGGATTATACCACTTGGCTTTTCGAATGTAAGCTGGAGTGTTGCAGACTTTACCTTAAAAGCTCGTCCATCAAATATCTATCAATTGGCGTTTGAGGCAGAATACTCGCGTGGAAATTGTTAAGGACGCAAGCAAAATATCTTTCGGAAGCAAAATCATTTTGGTCAATTCAATCCGAATATCTTACGTGGCGAATGACTTCACAAAAGTCCCGAATAGGAATTAATGCAGTCTGAGATGAGATGAGAATCATTGCTTGTTGGATTCACTTTCACTCCTGGAATGATGTTCGAAATGATTGACTTTTGATGACGTCAAGGGTGAGCTTGAGCGTATCAATTTGATATGATGATAATCAAAGTGCGGAGCTTGGGCTCATTTTTCATCGCCGATTAAAAATAAATTCCCTCTCTAATGCAATAAAAATCGTTGATGAGTACATTCCCAGTGGGATCTAATATCTTCGAGGCAAAAAGAGATGGAAAACCGTAAATGTTGAGGACGGCTAATCGAACTGTTGCTGATGGTTCTCGCCTGCTATGTCTGATCTACCTTCAACATCAACTTTCTTCAATTTTAATGATGGTCTTTCAGCTCCGAATGACGTTCAACTTGATTCCCTCCAACACTCTCCTCACCGCCAAGCAAATTAAAAAAAAAAAACCATTTCTTATTCCATTCAATTCGAAAACCCATCAAAAGTCACATAAAAGTCCAGTCGAACCCTCCGAGGTTCGTTCATTTCAAAAATGATATCTCATTTTGTTTCGAAAAGAAAACAAACCGAAGCGAAGAGAAAAAAAAACGCATCGAAACATTCTCGCATTCCGTTTTGTGTCGGCACTGGGTCTTTGGACGGACCGGCAGGTAGACGTTCCTTTCATGAATGTTGATTTATCGTTTTATTTCATTTTTTTCCTCTTGGTTTTTGTTTGAAAAGGTTCGTTTTAAACGATTTTCGTCGTCTCCACGCGCATGTGTGTGCTGCTTCGTGTTTGTCTTTGCATGCTCTGGACAACCACACGCGGGCATGTGTGCGTATTTGAATACGCATTCGTTATCTCCGGCCACTAATCCAATTAACATGTCGTTTGTTCGTCGCAAATGCATTCCACCATTTTTTCGATTTTGCTCTGTGCCAAACGGCCCACATGCTTGCTTGTCCTGCGGATGAATGCCATTGTGATCGCCCGGACCCAGAGTGGGGTCCAGTGAGTCAATACTAATCCGGCATTGTGCCTTGTCGTCCGTTTTGCCTTGATGACATCTCGCAGAAACTAACCATCAGCTCAATTGTCGATGACCTTGACCTGAATCGCCTTCGAGTCGCCACAAAATCCAAAGAAAAAAACGCAAATTTTTAATTCAGTTGACTGCACGTTCTCTATTTATTTTTTCGTAAAAATTCTGATAAATATTTCAAATATACAATGCGAATCGTCTTCGTCGTGGGTTGGCAGTTGAATTTCGGTAAAAAATATGGAAAAGAAAATTGATTTTTCTTTTTGAAAAATATTCATTTTTGCTTGCTTTTTGTCCTAAAGAGAGTTTCCATCGTGAAATATCTCTTCGGCCACCTTAGGGCTAAATAGTTAATTAATTCATCTAGCACTTAATTTTAAACAGAAACAATTAATTTAAAACGAAAATTGAATGCCTAATTCTAATTAACATTTAGATTTGCTGAGAATTATTTACAGTTACGCATTCATTCCGGCGAATGAATTCAGTTCGAAATGGGCTTTGCAGCCGAAACTGAGCTTGAATTTGAATGTCAAAAACGACGATTCTCACCGAAACTGGGAGAAATCGACATGCCACCAGCGACATCATTGCTCGTCGGTTTCCATTTTGTCTTTTATTGCCTTGATCTTCGACATAATTTTCAAGGCTGGTCCCAGTTTGATTTTCATCGTGTCGACCATGTCACGGATTTCCAACAGCATCAGCGCCTGCCCGTCGATTTCGTTGTCCTCAAACACCTTGGCGTATTCGCCGTAGCTGGGCAAGTTGTGAATGTAATCGTACACGTCTTCGATGGTCCAAGCGGCCACATTGAGCTCTTCATCGCTGGTGGCCGTCTCGAGCTTTTTCATATCGTCCGAATCTGGCTTGGTGATGGGTGTGGGAGGTGCTGGGGCCTGTGGTTGAACATTGGCCCGTTTGCCGGATGAGGGGGTTGTCGGCGTCGAAAGAGTGGTGGGAGCCGCACTCAATGTCGGTTTCACCGGCGTTTCATCGATTTTCTCCGATTTCGCCTTCAGTTTCTCCTCTTTGATTTCGTCATTCTGAGCGGCGGCCGCCGCCAATTTGCCACAACTTGCCGAACAATAAGGTTTCTTCTTCAGCTTATTTGCTTTGCCGCAATGCTCGCAATGATTCGAGTCAGCTTTCTCTTGGTTCTGACCGGTGAGACGAGGTTGTTTGGCTGGAAAGAATCGAAATGAGATTAGACTTTGGTAAAGCTCGACGATGAATGCTCGAAACTTACCTGGGGTATCGTCGATTTCGTCCGAGTAGCGTTTCCGTCCGACTGGGAACGGTTCATCCGCTTCCTGAATGACAAAACCTTCGATGACATGGGTCATCACCGACGGTTTGATCATTGCCTTGGGCAAAAGGCCTTTCTCGTTTTTCAAATTCAAATTATTAATTGAGGGCGCCGACTGGTGGGGGGTGGCCAATGTGGTTACCGTGGACGTAGCAACATCTTCGGTAGTGTTATTCCCAGTCGCCGTCGATGTAGTCGTGGTTGTGGTGGCGGTAGTGATAGTGGCCGTTGATATGCTTGTCGTTGACGACGTGTCCACCAATTCCGTGGAATTTTCCTTTTTCCCAGTTTGATTCGCTGTTGGCGCAATTTGACTTGTAGCTTTTGGTTTTCCTGAAAAATTTTCAAATGAAACGTCACAAATTAGAACACTCGCAACACTGGCCCACTGACTCGACTGAACAATGCACTTTCCAGCACAAGGACAATCGATGCAATTCGCCCAAGGCCAAACGGTATTGCGTCACTGGTCGCACACCAATTGCCCGACTGAGAGTCGATTTTCAATTAAGTCCTCGACGCGGAACAATCGTCTCAATTACGTTTACGAACGACAGGTTTTCGTCTCATATTTTGCGGAAAATTAAATTATTCTCGTTCGCACTCTTGACGTTGCTCGACGATTGTTTGGATGTCATCGTCGCACAACACACCACCGAATGACGGTCGATTCGAGCAAATCGAGCAATTCGAGCGAGTCAATACCGAAACAACGATGGATGCAACATAAACACCGAAACTGTGTCAATCCGTCGACCAATCAACTTTTTGTGATGGCAAGATGTCATGCGGACGGATGTGTGAGTGAGTGTTGGTGTTTTGTGCTGTGTTGGTTCCGTTTGCCATGTGGATCGCGTGGATGAAAACAATGTACGCGCAAATTCGTTTCAATAGTGTGAGGGAAAAGGCTCCGACACCGAATTCGAATCAAAGACGAATATTCGCGATCGTTTACGAGTTCGCGTCGTGCTCGTCAGCATGGCGTCATGGGGCTTACCTGGAGCTGGTGAAGTGTCCATCGGTTCGCATGCATCGTTCGAACTGGTGGATACGGTATTCACATCGGTAGATACGTCTCCATTCAGCGCTTCGCTGACATTGCTTGGGGTGATTGTGGTCACCGATTGGACGGTGATGCTTGTTCCGCTGGCTGTCGTGATGGATGCAATCGACGATTGCTGTGGCGTCTCGATGGCTTTCAGTTGGATTTCCGGCTTCGACTGGTGTTGCTGATGCTGCTGTTTGTCGTCTTTGTGCAGATTGGTTGGCGTCGACGGCGTCGTCGTGTATGACAGTGTGGTCATGGCGACTAACGGATTTGGTGGCGGCTGCAGTGTGATGTGGGGCGGCGAGACCAAGGGACTACCCATATGAGGGGCCAGGGAAGTCAAATGCGTGGTAGTCACCGTGCCGTTACCATTGCTTGTGATCGTCACTGGCATCATCGATGTTCGATTTTCGATGGTCTGCGCTTGTGAGGTCGCCTGGTGCGGTCCAATCAGGATCTGTGGCTTCGGCTGGATGTTGATATGATGCTGCAGACTCTGTTGGTTTGCCGCATTCGCAATCTGAACGCTCACTTGTTGTTGCTGCTGCTGCTGATGCTGCTGTTGCTGCTGTTGTTGTTGCTGCTGTTGTTGTTGTTGTTGTTGTTGTTGTTGTTGTTGTTGTTGTTGCTGCTGTTGCTGCTGTTGTTGTTGTTGTTGTTGTTGTTGTTGTTGTTGTTGATGTTGCTGCTGCTGCTGCTGGATGAGCTGATTTTGGATTTGTTGTTGCTGTTCTTGTTGGTTGATATATTGTTGGCCTTGCTGGGGCTGTGAAATTTGAATCTGCTGCTGCAACTGCAATTGCTGAATCATTTGTTGCTGTTGCTGCTGTTGGAGCATCGC
>JANSTV010043889.1:0-15176 GCA_027564135.1 Lestremia cinerea
TGACTTTTACTCCATTTCCTTACAGATCTGCAGAAGCGATAAACGTGAATCATGGCCACTGGTCATGAGTGACCTAGTGGCCGGTAGTATTAATACTACTATAATTTGAAATAATAATTAACTAATCTTTATTCAAAAGAATCTCATTGCGCTTCATTCGAGATATCAAGGCCAGTTTAGTTGGCTAGTGATGGGCACCCAGGATTTGGGCAACTATTTGCACAGTCTGCGTTCCCAAATTGAGCTTCTTCATTTCAACCAACATCCGAAGGTAGTTCAATTGGCCACCGGCCCCGCCCAAATCAATGCAATTCAGCACATTTATTGGAATATCAAAGAAAGTGATAAGCGCTGCGATTTGTCGCAGGTTCGCCATGCTGAGCCCTTCTTGCATGAACGAAATGTTGGATGAGAAGATGAAGTGCTGCAAGAGCATCCGATGGTTCCGCAGGGAGTTGTCCAAGTACGTATTGACACTTTTGCACATCGATTTGAGCAACTCCACCGACATCACCACGTTTTGGGTTTTCTTGTTGGTGATCGTTTCGATGATCTTGAAGTTCCAAATGTCACTGGTGGCGGACGAAGTGTGAAGCCGCCGGTAAGCCATCAGCAAGTCGAAGTAAATGCGCAAACAATGCATCGTGTCTTTGATCAGACAGTGGTAGAACTGTTGCGTCAGCACTTGGATCATTCCGAGCTCATTGTTCGTTTGGCGGAAGTACGAGGTGTCGTTCGAGAGGAAATTGTTGAGGAATTCTCTGACGCGGGCGTCACTCGAGAATGTGATTAGATTCAAATGCTGAAAAATAAGACGCGTGAGAAATTTGCTAGCAAAGTAACGATTCGATCAACTCACATGAGTTCGCCAGCAGCTGTATTGTTCTGTGGTCAGCGTGTGCGCGAAGAAGCTTCGAAGTCGCGATGGATCATCCAAGTGTGATAAACAGCCAGCCTTCTGTTTGATGTCGATACAACCGCTTGTGCGTAGTACTCGTCTGAAACGAATCGTATGAGAGGGATCCAGCAACCAATTGATAATCATGGACTTACTCGAGCTGGTCCCAATTTTTGCCTTTCTCGAACGTCACCGGCCAATAGTTCCGATCGTGAAACGACACCTTTTTCACATTTTCCAGTTCGGGCAGAATGCATGGCGCCATCTTTTTGATGACTTTTTCGTCTTTCAGCGTGTAGTGGACGCGACACAAGCATAATTTACCAGAATCGATGTCGCGTGGCAGCAATAGCCTCGGCTCAATGGCCATGACATAGAAATGACGGAACGCCTGCAGGTGATAGCGATTGTCGTTGCTGTGCGTTGGGAATTTCGGGAAGAGCGCAATGACCAGCGCAGCAATCGCTTGCGGAGACCGCGACAATGTGAAGCGCCCAGCGCCGAGGAATTGGAAACCAAGCGCCATGTGGATGGCCATGTGAGACCCGTAGGTTACATGTGAGTTGGAGGGTCCGACACGTTCACGGAGCATTCGACAGATTCGCAAAATCGTCAAATCACCGATGCCAGCTCTTACCATCGACATCGCCAAGAGAACCAACACCAAACAGGTCTCGACGGTGGCTTTGCCAGCATACTCGCACACATACATGCCATTCATATTGAGGAATAGCTCGAAAGTTTTCTTCAGTGCCGAGAAAGCTTCACGGTTTTCTGTGCCGGCATATCGCAGACCAATGCAGAGTGCCCCGCCAGCGATTATGTTGCAATACGCTTGACTGAAATTCAACAGAAAGAAAGTTAGTTCACGCGTCTCGGGTTATTCCAACGCAGTACCTACCAGACGGCTTCGTGATCAATATCCGGATTGTCCAAATCCGGGGGACCATTCTTCAAATGGAATCGCAGTGAATCAGGAAATTGAGCGTCCAGCCATTGACGAGATGGTTTGATGTCCTCCCAGAGGATCAACCCGCGTGCGATGATGCGTAGCAGCAGCAGATCTGGTCGAACCAAATCCAGTAGATAATGCGTGTTTGGCGGCTTCATCCAATGTGCCACTGCTTCGTTGCCGGTGTTGAAGAACATCAAGCCCAGTGCTAGTGTCGCTCCTGGGGCTGTCACATCGATATTCACACAGTCACCTTCACGCACTTGAAACGAATGTAATTTGTACTTCTCCTTTTGCGACCCAGTCAGCGGGCGCTTGCTGCCACCGACCATGTAGTAATGCAGCATATCAGGCAGATGAAGATCTTTCAGACCCGGCGGGGATTCTCCTTTACCCAGTGTAACGAGCCCCAGAGCCAGTCCAGCGGTTAATGCGTAACTCTCACGTTCGATACAATTTTCCATTTCCGGTCCAGGCGGTCGGCCAATCTCCTGCAGCAACACCTCGGCAATGTGTCGCTTTGCGGACTCCTGATAGACCAAGCCAATTCCCATTACGGCAGCAATCTGAATATTCTGCTGGATATCCAATTCGAGAGCAGTAGCCGGCAGCAGTGCTTCAATGTGTACGCTCAGCAGTTTGGTAGTCGTGGCGTCCATGGTGGCACGATGTGTCGCCGAAATGCCCAGAATCAAACCGAGACTAGTCATTTCGTCGCATTTCACCAAATACTCGTAGATGCTCATGAAGGACAGCGTCTTCAGATGACCGTTTAGTCCAAGGGCTAACAGGAATCCAGCGTGCTCTGTGGACCCCTCCATTTGCCCACTGGGTTTATTGTAAACGATCCATGTAGAGTCAACGTCCTTTGAGTCTGGCGTCAATTGCAATCCAGCCGCAACACCGTTGTGGAAGAGTGGCCATGCGCTCATATTCGGCGGCACTTCGATTTGCTGGAGGTCAATGGAAGCTCCTTTGAGTTTCTCCTTTCCAGACAAACAGAGACGCGGGATGCTTAGAGATTCAGTGGCAGCCGAAATGCATGTTTGAAGCGTGAACATTCCACGGCCAACAGCCAGAGCCATCGTGCGAGTACACAGCGCAAACAACTGTTTCTCCTTTTCCTCGATGAAGTCATGATCAGACACACCAACTGCCTGCTCGAGGTCGATTTCGACCGGATTTGCGCTGCCCAACAAGCGGCATACCTCCATGACGCGCAAGTCGTCTGGAAATAGCAACCGATAGAGCTTTGTGTGGATGTGCAACATTCCATCGTCGTTCATGGCCTCGGCAGCAGCGGCTTCCTCTTTGGTTTGAATGCGCGGCGACAGTGAGTTCTCGTTCCGGAAGTTCTTGTAGGTGATTTTGTCTTTGATCTGCTCGAACATTTGATTGGCATAGAGTTCGGGTCGCATCAGTAGCTCATACAGCTCGGGATTGCAATTGATGGGCGGATCGAGTCGACCGTATTCCAGTACCTCAGCCAGAAGATAGTGCAGCGCTGGCGGCAATCGGCCAATGTCCTGTCGTGTGATTTTTAATTTCAACAAGAGATTTGCCACTTGAATCGAAATGCGTTCGTCGCATCCCTCTGACTGTGCCATGTCAACCTCCATGAGCTGAGGTGAAGGTGGCTGAGAGCCGACAATCCAATGAATACTGTTTTCCATGCTACCGGTCGCAATCAGCGAGGCCAATTGCACCATGATTTTGCTCATTCGATTCACGTTCGGGATGCACGGGTACGGCGTCGGAGTGTTGTTCTCATCGTCCTTGAGCCAATCGTCGATGCGTCGAAACACGCATGGCACAGTGCCAAACAGTAAATGCTGGTTCAGAAGCTTTTTCTTTTCGAGCTCGACGATGTGACTGGTTGACTGGACGTAAGCTAGATCTGGGAAATCCAGAAAGTAATGCAAATTGTAGGTTTCCAAGTTCAAATCGATCGCCACTTGATTCAGAAATTCGGCCAGGAATTGTTGTTCAAACTTTGGCGAGCAGTCGATTTTCATGTCTTCGTAGAGAAGATGCAGCGCATAGAACACCATCGGGATGTGGGCGAAGAGTAGGGCGTTGGGGTCGTTCCTGTTGCCAAACACATTTGGAGCAGCCGCACCGGCGACATCTTCATCCGAATTGCTTTGCGGCAACGGTCGGTAGCCGAGGTATTTCAGAACGAAGCGCCAGTCTGATTCGGAACCATCGCAGTCTTCGGTTTTGCGACGTTTTCTCGGTTCATCGGAAACCGAGAGGCTCGATGCATTCAAGTCTTGGAGAGTGATCGGACGGCCAAGCATTTCCAAAAGGACATTCTTGAGCAAAAACCATTCTTTTTCGGTCGACAAATTCTTCGAGCCGGGCGCATTGCGAACGCCATACCATTTGGTCATGAACTACAATGCACAAAGGTTACTCAAAGTTGCGTGAGATCGTTTCAAGGCCACTTACCGCAATGGCTAGATCCTTTTTCAGCACCTGACGCAAGGTTACCAAGCACTTTGTGACGAATGAACATTCACACATCAGCGGCAACGCGATGCGATACATTTTCCCGCCAGGGTAGATCATACTTAGGCGGTTGCCTGCTGGGTCGCGGAGGCCGCAACAAAAATTATTCGATCTGAAATGTGATTTTGCTTATTATATTATTCCTCGGGAGATTCACTTCGAGAACCCCATACCTGGAGGGGAATTGTGGCTGGAGCGGCTGAACTGGTGACAGCAAATGAAGTTCTTCATCGAACATGGCCTCCGCTTGGACGGTTGGCAGCAAGCTACTGCGTCGCGGGAGAGCTGGTGTGACAGCAGCTGCTGGAGTGAGAGACAGCGGTGGCATACTGGCCAACACTCCCCCGACATGGACTTTGGCAACGAGATTGGGACCTGAGTAGAGGATGAGCGTTCCACACGGCGCCAAAACAGCAATCATTTTCAGCCTCTGAAATCCAATCGACGGTAAACAGTACCCAAACTCAGCAATTGCGAGGGACTTACGGTCAAACAGATGGCATCTTTGGCGGGAATGCTGGAGACCATTCCGAAGATTGGCGTCTCCGGTGAATTAGATTTCTCCAAACGCGTGAGTTGCAGATTGGTCGTGCGAGCCAGCAGGTAGCACATATACGTCTGTCCGACAAGATCTAAATGCAAGAAGCCATGCGCAGCGATTTCGGAAAATTCCCTGGAAAACGATCAATCAGAACCGGGATCAAAGCCAGAACGGTATAAAACTCACTTGTTTGCCACATTTTCCGCCCAAATCTGTTCTAAACACATCTCAGGTATGATCGGCTTGGAAGGACGAGCCTGACCGATCTTGCGCATTTCCTCCAAATAAACCGATTGGCCAGCAAGTGAGGATTGCAATCGATCGTATGGGGAGCCTGCTTGCGATCGACTGGAATAGAAAAGGCGATTAGTTGAGTATCACCTTCACCTGGGATTCATACTCACTTCGGCGAGTCTGGCCGAGTTTGCATCAGAATCGAACTAGGCGTAACATTCAGCATCTTTGGCCCCGTTACATTCGCTCCCAAACTGGATCGAGCAAACAACGAAACATTCTTCTTGCTATCGTTCAGTCCAAATTTGTACGAGTCATTACGCGACATGCTGTGATGCTGCACACTGAATGTCGAGAGATTCATAGTCGAAGCCATTGAATCGTTTTCCGTCGCCGGGTCGGCGATGATTTGCTTCTCCTCATCGGTGGCTCGTCGCAATTTCGCCACAAAATGTCGCCCAACTTTATTGTCATACATCAGCACCAGATCGTTGTCTTCGTCCGCGAAAATCATATGAAAATCTGCTTCGGTGAGGTAACTGATGATGCCAGTCATCGACTTGAAGAGCACCGGACACATCTCGTCCAACGGGTGAGTCAGTGAAAACAGACGTGGCATGGAAATCGAATGCTGTTGGATGGTTGTCGTGGTGGCATTCCTCTCAAGAAGCAAACAGAGTTTGGTCGGCCAAATTTTCGAAACGGGAAACTCCAAACTCGTGAGATAGTCCTCACCCGAGCTCGAGTAAACACGCATGGCAGTGGAGTCAATCAACAGAATGCCGGGCTCATGGTCTCCAGGCAAGTCAATTGGTTCAGTGTGCTGTGGTTTTGGATTCCGTTTGTCTGGATTTTCCGTTTTAATGAAAGCCGTCGAGCAAAACATCGCATGCAGAATGGGCGTTTCCATCGTGTAGCAATGTCGCGGCAGTGAGGCGTCTCGTTCGACCGTCAAACCGCGAGACCAAACAGCCGTGCAACCCTTCACATACAACTCCTGTTCGCCATTCACCGCAAACTCCGTCATGAAAATCTCATTTTCGAATTTGGCCGCTGGCGTTTCATCATTCAACAAATCCCGTTCGTATTGTTTGTTGTCTTTGAAGATCTCCTGAATCTTCCAAAACTCAGCTGTCGAATCGTCTGCCGAAATGTTGACATTCTGCAAACGATGCAATAGCAAATGCTCGGTGGGAATGTGCACTTGATTTGGAGATTGATTGGGGCCAGGATGTTCGTTAACCGCCTGACGACCCCGGGGAATGAATTCCTAAAAAAAAATTCAAACAATTTAAGCGATTCTAACCTCAACCATCGACAATCAATCTACCACAGGCTCAGATGCGGCTATCATCACTTCGCTAAGCTCATCCAGATTTGCCACGTTCCGAAATACGTACGACAAATGTGGTTTTCTGAACTTCGAATCGAATTAGAACTTTCCACTCGACGTTTCAATTCAATTTTGAAAATTCGTTGCCGGCTGCAAACTGAATTGTACAAAAATTGTTTGGTGAATGACAGCTCGCCTAACAAACCAAACGGCTGGAATGCTTGACAGTCGCAAAGGTATCAGTGTGTGTGTGTGAGTGTTCGTTTGTTTGGCGCAAAAGCTCGCTCATTCAGCTCTTTGGAGAAATTTCTAAAAGCCTTTCGAGTAGAAAAAGCTTTGACGAAACGATCCAATGGGAATCTCAAAAAATTCACGATTTTCCTTGAAAAAAATTCGTTAAATCAACGAGTCATTCGAACAGGTGTCGATAAGAAAGCACGCCATGACACTTCCATCGACATTCCATCGGCATTCCATCGACCGAAGCGCCATTCTTGAGCAGATGCAGTGCGCTCGGATTGTTATTGTTGACGTCAAATGTCATACGGTCAACGCCATTTCATTCGAAAGACTTGTTCATTCTTTGTCGTGGTGTTTGAATGAATTGGATTTTGCGTGAGGAGTTTCCATTTTGGATTTTCGCATAATCTCGCTTAGTCGATCAAAATCCGCCCGGAAAATGGCCAAACAGTCTAGTTAGTGCTCGCAAAGGTATGAATTCATCGACAGCCGTCGAATAAATTCGTTAAAATTAACCCAAGGTTTGGTTTCATTCAAAACAATCGAACGCTTCTGTGCTCCACTCGACACTTGTCTGCATCTCGTCTTGTTTATTTTCAAACAAACTGAAGCAGTCGCATTGTTGGCGAATTCGCGAATTTCTACTGGAATTTGGCATCTTTCTGTTGTTTGTTCTCTGTTTGTTTTTTATTCATTTGTTTTTTTTTTTTTTTTTTTTGGAAGAACGGTAAACAATGCATTGCGAGTGACGCGATGAGACGAGTGCAAACGCAAATATCGATTAATTTATGCCACTTGTGCGATTGGCATATAAACAACTCGTTTGAGGAACCGTTATGATGTGTATGTATGTGTGTGGCGATCGAAGGTGATGGCGCACACACACGGTTCGATGGCATTTATGCAATCGATCAGCCGATTTTTCAATCAATTTTTGATCGATACCATTCAATGGTTGACCGTTTGTCGATTTCGGTGCTATTCATTCGGTGAAAGTTTTTCCGTTTGGCGTTTTTTTTTTTTATTCGCGGTTGGTTCGTTTTGCTCGTCAATTTTTCAATTAACTCCCGTTTCAATGGACTGCCGCTTATTGCGACCATCGACATTGATTTTGTCCGCTGCGATTGCACTTCAAACGAATCGATATTCATCAACATTTTCTTTTCTTTTGATTTTCGCCTCGGGAAAATGCTCATTGGTCGCTCAGTGAGGCCTCGAAACGTAAGCCGCATGCGGGAAATTTTTATACATTTGTTTATTTCGTTTTCTTCTGTCTGCGGATTCGCACGAGCATTGTGCACGTTGTTGAACGCGTCATTTACGCAAAATTGTGCAATTTAGGTCGTACGCTGCTCAAACAATGATGTGACTACCAATCGTAATTGCTGAAGTGCATTCAAACCTGTCGGTCTTGCGGCAACCTTCACATCCTTCACTCCCGCTTTTTCGTCAATTCTTCAGAGAATTAATTTGTAATTTTTCTTTTTGTTCTTCGGTTGATTTTCAGAACGCCTGCTCAATTGTGATCGCCAAATGAAATGAAACGCTGTGAAACGACCACCAAGAAAGTTCCAGTGGATTGAAAACGATTCGAAGCGAGTGTGCGCGGGTCCGGTCTTGCCAGTATTTTCATTAGCATTAATTTTTAGTTTGTTTTCGGTTTTTGTGTTTTTTGTTTTGTTTTTCGTGAATTTCGTATTTGTGAATTTGCATCTCGCGATCAGTTGATCAGTTGGTAATAAATCGAATAAGGAAATCAAGTTTGAATAATGACGGGCTCTGTGGATTGGATGTTGGTCGATCGGCCATTGAATACGATTCGTTTTGAATCGTTGTCGCACACAAACACACTGCTGAGTGGATTGAACGAGCTTCGCCGAAAGGAGTACCTCTTGGACATTACGCTGATGGCGCAGGGACAGTCATTCAAAGTAAGTCACAACCCCTCACTGATGATGGAAACGATATGCCAACGATTCATTTCGATTTCAGGCGCACAAATCGGTGCTCGCATCGTGCAGCGAGTATTTCCGAGCAATGTTCACCGATGCGATGAAAGAGGCCCGTCAAAGTGAGATCTCACTGATTGGCATCACAGCCCGAGGCATTGAATTGCTGCTGAACTACGCTTACACTGCCAAATTGGAACTGAACTTAGCCAATATTCAGGACGTGCTTGAGGCAGCCAGTCACATTCAAATGGATGCCGTCGTGGAAGCCTGCTCAAACTACCTTCAAAATCAGCTGGACATCGAGAACTGCGTCGACTTGGTCACAATTGCCGAGACATATTCGCTGGAGAAATTGCGTCAAAAATGCTATCGTTTCATTTGCGAGCATTTGTACGAGTTCTCCTTGACGGCGGAAATCAATCGATTGGCGCTACATCAGCTGGAGTTGATTTTGTCGTGCGATTTCCCAGTTGACTGTTCGGAGGCGGTGGTGCTGCGTATTGTGTTGTTGTGGATCATCGGTCAAGGGTCCGACATCAAAATCGCTCATCGTCTTCTACATCACGTTCGTCTCTCAGAGATTTCCACAAACGAAATTGAACGAATTCTCAGTGAAATATTCAAAACACGCAGCAACCAGATTTACAATTCAACGATGAGTTTGGCAGCGGCACAGAAGCGATTGCGACGTTTGCAGCAAACATCGACATCGTTTCAATCGACCAAAAACAATGCATTGCCAAATTCTCGGGGAATGGAATTGGCGTTGATCAACGTTGGGGGCTTTCGGTTGGCTGGAATCACCAACGACATCACTTATTATCTGCCGAGCATCAAGAAATGGCACCATTTAACCTCCATACCGCACGTTGAACAGTGCAACTACGGCACGGCCATTCATAATAACGAATTGTATGTCGTCGGCGGTTGCTACAACGTTTGTTTGAAGGAGTACATTCACCCGTTTGGCTTCCGTTACAATCCGATGAGCAACAAATGGTCGACCATCAGTCCGATGAAGCAGGATCGGTGTCGGTTCTCGCTGAATTTCGTCGGTAATTTTCTGTATGCAATCGGCGGAGCGAGTGAGTTCGACGATACTGACGAACTGTGGCTGCAGGAATTGGATGGATTAAACAGCGAGCGGTACGACGTGGAGGCAGACACCTGGGAGTACATCCAGCCGATTCCAGAGAATCGAACACAGCATGCTGGCGTCGGTCACAGTAATTTCCTGTATGTCTCGGGTGGATTGCAACAGCAACGTGTACTGCCAACTTTATGGCGGTACGATCCCAGTACTGAGACATGGGACGCTTTGCCGGAAATGCTCACACCTCGCGCCGATCACGCAATGCTAGTCATCGAGAATAAGCTTTTCGTTTGTGGCGGATGGTGCGAAGAGCAACTCGCCGAGAACCGGCGACTGGTCGACACCATTGACGTGTTCGACACCGACTTACGTACCTGGCAGACAATCACCACGATTCCCACTCCACGCAACCATGCGGGCATCATGGCCGTTGAGAAAAAAATTTACATTATTGGTGGCTTCCACTCGGACTCGACAATGTTTGATCGCGCATCGTCCACCATCGAATGTTACGATGTCGAACGAAACGAATGGACGAATCTGGATCGATATCCGCAAAACACGTGGGAATGCACTTGCGTGTCGTTGTACATTCCAAAGTTCCGTGACGACATGGAAATGCTGATGGACGAGAATGCCAATGAGGAAGAGGCGACCGCGTAGCGGTAAACGATTGCTGACGGGACGTTTGGGTTTGGTGTATATGTACAGCAGATATTGGTTGGGGAAAATACTCAGTGATCTTTTAGGGGAATGCCGATCCAGTTGCGTATTTAAGCATCGATCAAATCATTCCAAAACTATCGAATTATTATCGATGGGTTTTCCATAAAACTGCCACGAAGGAGGACAACATGTCTGCCGAGCGGACCATCACGAATTCAATTTTCAAGTTCATTTTCGGATGCTCGACCTGCCTATTGTTTCATGCACACTTCAGTGCGGTGAGTGAATTGGTGAGCGGCGACCATGACGCTGTGTGCGTTGGAACAGTTATTGACGCCTTCTCAAACAATTGATTCATTTTTTTCATGCTAACAAAAAAGCAAAAACAACTCACTCGCACTCGCCAGTTTCGATTGTTATTTGCACAAAAAAAAGTGAAAATGAAATTCGTTTTGCGAAGCGTTCAGAAGCACTCGATTGTTGCTGTCACGGCTGCGTCGAGCCATAAGCAAATATTGCAAATGTTATGCAAAGCAAATGGAACTGAAAAGATTATTGAACATTATTTATTGAAATTAGAATTTAATAAAATATTTTAAAGAAAAAACGTTTTCTTTTTGTTTTGATTATTATTTCCTGGTTGGATAATGTGAGTGTAAGCCGTCGATTGGGGTCAATATTATGCCGATGGCAGCGGCGATTATCCATAATGAGATCGAATTGAGAGCTCGGTCATTGGTTGTTATTTTCAAGTAATCTCTGCATAAATCATTGAAGGCAAGATTATACGTATTGATTCCGGCCAAGTGCATGGTTCGTTAAACGATTGACGATGAATTATTCACATTGGAAAAATTACCAGAAAAAACGAAGTCAAACTGATTTTCGATGTTAAATGTGTTGTTCATGGGAAATGGGAAATGAGAAACCAGGAAGAGGTTTTTCAGATGCCTTTATTCTGGGCGAGGACCAAAGAGAACTCAAAGTGGGATCAAGTTAGGAATTGAATGTCATTTTGAAGTTTATTTGTGGCTTTCGCTTTCAATCATTTATCCAAAGCGACTTGGTTGAATGTCTCCAAAACCCCATTCTTTTCACAGATCGGTAGATAGTATTGAATTGCCTTCTGGTACGTGGGGTTGAAATACAGGGCTCCTTTCAGTGCCTCAGCCAAGTTTGTGTCGTTCATCGCCTCAAAGCTCGAATTCGTGGCTGAGGCAGCTTGTTTGTCCAGAAGCACGAGTGGCTGGATACCAATGGCTGCGATGAAGCCGATATACTCGAAAGTTTGAATCTCCTGCTGAAGCTGAGCCAAGGTTGGAACGTCAGTGGCCCCCAGTCTCGATAAAGTGTTTGCGAAGGAATCGTGGTAGGCCGCGATGATCGTCTCACGCTCGTTCACCCGAACCTCATACTTCGGACTGGTGTTGAAGAAGTAGTTCAAGTCGACGCCGGGACTTGCGTGCCAACTGATTTGGTAGTCAACGAAAACAACATCCGTCGGTTGACCATCTTCGTATTTGAACAGGAAATTGTTCACCCAGAAGTCCCCGTGATTCAGCACTTTGTATCCGCTGCTTGTGGCTTCGGTCACCTTTTTCCATTTCTCCAGGAAGTTTATCTGCGTGAAATCAATCATCAGCTACGGTCTTTCATCGAAGAGCAGGTAGGTACTCACGGAGGTCTTTTCCAAGCTCTGCAATAAGTCCTCGCTGTCTGGCCACGTTTTAACGACATCGATCACGGTGAGCAGTCCTCCTTCGAAAACCGTGGACAATAAAGCGGTTTCCTTGGCTTTGGGTTTGATCATGCCGAACGACATATTTTTCATCACGGCCGGATCACGCTCGGCCAACACCATCGATGCAGCATGGAAGCGAGCCAGCTTCGCAAGCACCAAATCGCAATGGGTCTGATCCAATCCAGACTCACGATCGCCCATAACGTAGCCTCGTGAATTCAAATCTTCGAAAACAACCATTTTGACGGGAAAAGTTGTCGCGTAGAAGCACCTGAAAAGGAGGCTTGTTGATTTGGTGTGTTCGATACAAGAGAACCGAAAGCTTACTTTGCGCACAAGAACTCGTCGTTAAGCAACCGCGAGAGCTGTGGAATGATGTTGGTGTACATATCAACTTCCTTGTCGAAGAACTGCAACTCTTCAAGGGTCGGACCTCGGTGCTCCAGAAACGGCATAGCCTTGATGATCAACGATATTCCCTGGGCGACACCCGACTGTACATAACCGATTTTCGCGCGATAGATTTCACTGCAGTAATTGTCACCGGCACTGGTTCCCATCGTGACACTGAAGGCCGTCACGGTGACCGTTGCATCGCTCAGGCCATTTCGAAGAGCTTTTTCGGCCAATGTGCGGGACACAAACTCCGGTATTTGAGGCTTTTGCTCTGACGCCATGACTGCAGGAATAAAACGAACTTTGAAATGATTTCGTTTTGAATCAACCAAATCACTGGAGTTAATTTGAGATGATCTCACACTTTGACATTCAAAGAATATTCAATCGGTTGTCTTCACTTTGCAGCGTCCTTCCGACGACTGCCAAACCTCGCCCATCGAAAAAAACGCTAACAAACGATATGCATTAGACAGCGATGATTGATTGATCGGATCATCCGTTCTCGACAACGCAAAGTCAACACTGATGCTCGCTTTGTTGATGAATCACGTGAGACCTGGCCCAATCAATCAATCCATCGTCTGGATCTCAAATTTGCGGCTTAATCGAAAGAGACGAAAGACCTGCCAGTCTCGAGGGTATTTAAATCGTCTTTCAACAGGATGATTAAATCGATCCGGTACCGGGAATCTAAACATAATATCCATATTTAATTCACTGACGATTTGACAAATTATGTGAATGAAAGACTTTTGATAACCCTGACCTTTGCTATCATCGTCGGTCGAAGGCGGTGCGAACCGATTAATTGTTGTTCTCTAGACCGATTTTTGCACAAAAGGCTTGCAGCGATGCTTCGATTGAATATACGCTCATCCACTCCGAGAGCTCTGGATTTTTTTCAAACGATTGCCAGTATTCACAATGACGGTGCCAAGCCCATCACAGATATCAGCTCACCAACCGGATACCTACCTCAATCAACAAAACCACATTCAACCACGTACGAGTCTCACAAGCAATTCAATTCGGTGCACGAACTCGAATGAAACGAATATTTGCAAAAAAACAAGTTCCTCACGTCTGGTGTGATGTTTGTGAAAACAATCGACTGTCGTTCAAGTGAAAACACACGTTTGATTCCCCCAAAATTCATAATCTCACTCTGGACTATGTAGACCACTGTTGACCAAAGCGAATCGAAAGGAAAGAGAGTGAAGATTGTGTTGCTCTTGCTTTGCAACGCATCCACGTATCAAAGATCGAACCATGATTGCGTTCGTGATGGGGAAACACAAGCGTCAGCTTATCAACTTGAACTTTATTTCGAACGAGTTGTTGGTTTGAAAACGTGAGAGGAATTAGAGGATTATTGCCTCAAGAACTTATTGTTTATTTTTAATTCCGCAGCCGAAAGCCACTTTGGACTCATTCGTGAGCTCAAAGTTCAAATTTCGATAAGTACCACCGCCTACACCGACTGCGACCCTGAACTGTTATCAAGATGCGAATGGCCTATCTGAAATCAAATTTGGCTGAGTGGAGACAATGACTTGACAAAAACGCAATTTTTCACTTTGAATGATTTTGGCAATTTGATTGCCACTTTTAAAAATGAAGAAAAGATTTTATTTATTCAAACAACTACTTTACAGAACTGATGTGCGATGGCGGCAATCCATCGCAGCAGTTTCTTCCTTTTTTTCAACAATAAATAACCGGTTCGATTACAAATCCGTAACCGAAAAGACGAGAATCACGGTCATCGTAAATAAAGCCCGGTCGTCGACAATCGATTCAATCGAATCGACAAATTCACTTTTCAAAGGCAAGACTCGACGATCGATGCCATCCACTTGGCTGCGGCTCCCTCCCGATGCACACAAGAATGAACGAAAGCCAAGGCGCTTTGCGATGAGCTCGAAAAAATGCACCGCCGTTCACCGGAAATGAGATGCGGATGCCTGGTGCTGCAATGGGACGAAGCCTAGCCTGTTGCCATCAAATCGTCCGAGTCGAGCTAAAAATGCTTTGAGTTTTATTGCGGCTTCACGGCTGGCGGCGTCACCGTCACTTCTGGGGAGGCGAGAGCCGATGGGAAATTTGATCCCTTCGCCTCTGGCTTTATTTGCGTCGACGCGCTCGTCGGTTGTTCGGTTGGCTTTTGGGTGACGACTGGTTTAACGTCGGAGCTAATTGCTGGCACTGCGATCTGACTCGTGGCGGCATTCTGAAAAGTGGGACAAGATCATCGATTGCCAAAGTTGCCTTCCTCATCGAAATGCTCACCTTTTTCGCTTCTTGCTCTTGCCGCACTCCCGCATCAAACCCAGCAAATGTTGATGGTTCCGGCGCTTTCTGTCGCTCCCTTGCCAAATTGCCTATGGCAGTGGTCAAGTAAGCCGTTGTGTTTTCCAGCTGCAGCACATTTGAGGCCAATTGCTTGTTGGACGCCTCCAAATTGATTGCTGTCTGTTTGTACTTAGGCCATTCATCTTCGATGGACGTCACGTGCGAGGAAACGTTCGCGAAGTTCTCATTTAAGGCATCTAGTTTTGTCTGAAAAGGCAACGGGATTTGTAATGGGATCCACTCCGCTGAATCGTTTCACTCACC
>JANSTV010044000.1:0-15171 GCA_027564135.1 Lestremia cinerea
TGTGTCAACACAATGGGCGATTGATTGAGCTAAAACAACGGGCCACAATGTCCGGTTCGAGAGAGATGAAAGACACGTCTGATCGGATGGTGGATTATCACGTCACTTCTGGTCACGTCTGCGTCAGCGCCACAATGCATTTTGTATTTTGCAATTTGCCACATGAACGCATCATCACGAGCGAAATTAGACAATTGTG
Organism: Lestremia cinerea; assembly: GCA_027564135.1. Classification (NCBI taxonomy): domain Eukaryota; kingdom Metazoa; phylum Arthropoda; class Insecta; order Diptera; family Cecidomyiidae; genus Lestremia; species Lestremia cinerea. The sequence goes on from JANSTV010044000.1 coordinate 200, forward strand.
TGTTCAAGCACACGGCGCATGCCGAATTTTAATCAAGACCGCATTCAGGTGGAACATCCCGCATGATGGACGCTACCGTGCCATCGTTCACATTGCATAATCTTCCGAATGGATTTTCCACATTCCGGTGTGGCTCGTGCGAAATGCACCCATTTCCGAATGATGAATATGCGGTTGCCATCAGCCACAAATGGCTGCGCTTCGATTTGATGCAGACGGTCGTATTTCTTGCGTGATTTGCTATGTTTTGATAATGCAAAGCCGCACAACGTAATTTCTGTAATTATGGTTTCGGGGTTTTTGATATGGATTGCGTCATTGTGCATTGGGAAATGTAACAGTTAATTTCGATCGATCGCGCAGGTACGTTTATGTTGGTAAATCGGTGAAGGTTTCGTGTCAAATGCCTATTGACTGATGGGTTTGCGGTTCCGGTTGGCAATCGGTACAGTTTGTGACGAAATTGGATCAGTCAGTGGGTTACACCGGAATGTCCGATGAGACTCCCAACCGTTCAACACCAGAATGTTCTAACCGGTTTCCCAACTCACACCGTGACCCATTCCGATGTGTACACTTTTGTCTGGACTGGGAATTGGAAACTGGATTTGGGCGACGCCAAACACGATCTCGTTTATCGCGAAATGTCATGATTTGCATTGAAATGCACGATTCTTCGATGCACAGCGGATCGTGGATGAATGTTCATCGACTAAAAATAATGTTGATGCTGACTTGGCTGTGAGTCGACGAGCGAGAATGTTCTGCTGTGGCATCGATCAGAATGTGATCGAGGGAACTGACGTCGACCTGAGCGATGGTCTCGATCACTCATCACAGCCTAGTCAAGTTTTCAACTTACCATAAAACTAGCGATTCCTTGAACGCCATCGTGAACTGTGGAGGAAACGCTGGAACACAATTTTCCGCGTGAGGATTTTCCTTTGAAAACACTTGCAATTGTTTATTTATCGATTCGGTCCGTTCAATTCACGTCATTCGTGAAATCCACGCGACAAACGTATTCGAAACTGAAAATGAAAGGCGAGAAATTTTTTTGTCAAATTTTGATTTTGGATTTTCCACGAGCTCGAAGGACGACGTGATTTTTCGTGTTTTTTTTTCGTGAATTCCCTGGAATGTGTTTGACGTGAAGATTGCACATAGCACGACACGCCGCATGCCGATCGACGACATGCAAATGGTCAATTGCAAATGGCATACGCTTTGGCATGAATCAATCGATGGTGAAATGCCAGCCAACACTGCAAATTGCAAAGTCAAATACCTTGCATCTTGGCCTTAATTCGATTTTCGTGTGCGACACGAGTCCGTATGTGTGTGTGTGTTTTTGTGCTCACGTAGGCCAGTGCATCAAAGATCAAAGTGAAAATGAATCGAATCGCATTCCGCTTGGAAATATCCGAAAAACCCGGGAGAAACAAAATCAAATCAGCGGATGTTGTGATTGGATGCTTTCGGGCATTGTCGTCGTCGTCGTCGATGCGAAGATCCAATTTTGACGATTTCCCATTCGATTTTTAAATCACTTGTTTTTTTGCTTTGACGCGAAAATCACAATCGATTCGAATGCCGCGCACGATACAATCAACAACAATCAACCACAGAAAAACAAACGGAATTTCAATCGCTTTTCGCAACACGGCAGCCATGCACTGAAACGGAAACGGAATTCGACTGGTTTCTTCAGCTATTCCAAATTTGTCGTTGACGAATTCGACTCAGGGCCGTGGATGACCGTCAAATGCGAATCGTAAATGGCAAAAACGAACTTTGACACAATTTCCCCGGACGGGTCCGAGACGCGATTCTCAATGAAATTGATATTCAGAACGCGCCAAATGTGACGGCTGCGCAAAATCAAAACCAAAGAAAATTCCATTCAAAATTCCACCACTCTGTCGACGAATTGAGCACCAACGAATGAAAAAAAAAAACACCGAAAAACGACAATCCAATCGCACCGTGAAACGCGAAACAAGCAGAAGAAGAAGAAGCGAGCCGAACAGTCAATGGGATCTGCCAGCCAAGCGGAGAATACTTTGGCCGAATACACCACCTGAATTTAATCCTCTTCGTTTAAAGTGTTTCAACAAACTGACAACCGAATGACTGAAACCAAGCAAACTATACTGGATTTTTAAGAGAGAAAGTTTTCTCGTCGCTCGTTTCGATCGATCAATGTGTGGATTCTGTGCGCGTTGCCATTGCACGGGCGATGGCATGTATTTGTGAAAGGAGTCACGCGGTTGGTACCCTCGGGGGTACCTACTTTGATGAGTCGCCAGCGTTTGTGGGCATTTGTGTGTGTGTATGTGGTTATGTGTGTGTGGCTGTGTGAGTGTGTAAGTGTGTGTATGTGATTGTGTGCACAAACAATCGAATACAAAATAACAAGCGAAACACGATCGATGATCGCAACGCCAAGCAAAGGCAAGCGGCGGTGCGCAAACCAAAACAAAGACAACGGCAGCGAATCTCAATGAAATTGAAAACGAAGCAGAGATGCACGGCAGAAATGTATTTATTCGTTTTAATTGTCAGCCTAGTTGTTGTCGTTGTCATCGTTCCCGTCGTCGTTGTCATATGGACACATCGCTGTGGCATTGTCAAGCCAACACGAAATTTATCAATCGACGGTGCTTCTGTAAATGTTTTTTTTTTCATGTCTTTTTTTTCGGCCGACTTATTGTTTTTGTTGATGTTCGTGGTTTTTTCCTTGTTGTTTGCGTCGACTGTTTGTCATTCGACCGTTTGGATATTTCGCGCAGTTTTCTTTATCGAATTTTTTCTCTCATTCGATTGTCGTCTTCATGGTCAGTTTTGTTGTTGATAAAATTTTTTAAATTTTTTAAATTTTTTTTTTAAATTTTTCTTTTTTAAATATTTAGTTTTTTTTCTTCCATGTTTTCTTAATAAAAAGACGAGATGGTGAAAGAAAACCGGTCTTTGTCGACGCGCAATGCCAAACCAAAACGAAAATATTGCATTTGGTGGAGAATTTGATGTTAGCCATCGTCGACCAAGTACGAGCTCGGGGGGCAGTGATGGACGACGAGGCTGACAAACACTGTCTAGCCGTATTGAACGTGTGACGGTGCTGAATGTCGTAAACAACGTAAAAATTTCAATATATTGTGTTTGTTTTTCGAATCGAATTTGCGTTGCGCATCGCACCGTTCAGCGGTAAATCGATGAGAATGGCACCGATTGCGAAGCGCCCGCGCTGTGTTCCATTTATGTCCGAATGCATTCACCGACTGCGATCCGTTTGGCTTTTGGCTAAAGAGCAAGAGATCAGAGTGCATCCGATCGGCAATTTGATGATTTCGTGTTTTGCCAAATGTGCTCTTTGAGTTTTCTCGCAGAAAAAATTAGGAAAAAAGCGAAAACAAATTTTGAACGGTCGTTCGATTTTCGTGCAGTTTTTGCACCGATTTCGTTCGGAAAATGTCATGGTTGTATTCAGCATACTCGATCGCGGTGTTTGGATGCGTTTGCGAAATCCGACCGTTCATTTAATCAGCCAACAATCTTCGGAGCGGTTGGTGCTGTCTCATTGCAAAATCACCAGGCGAATTTGATAATGCCTCGGCAAGCTAGGCGCGTACAGTCGACTGTTTGATTCAAATGAAATGTTTGCTTTTTTTGAAAGTTCAATTTGATTTTGTTTGTTTTCGATTCAACGTGCGATGCGACAAGATGCGACGAGAAAAAAAAGAAATTTTCGTTTGACGATTTGCTCGAAGAAACTGTTTGCTTTGTGAGGCATTCGGCAGGTCTCGTGTTTGAAAGTGGCATTTCGTGAGGTCGGACCCGCGTAAAGTCCAGTCAAGTCAAATCAAGTCGTTGAGAATGTCTGAAATTTCATCAGAGCGAATCCGGCTTTGAATGGCTCGGTTATTACCCCGGCGATTCGTCTCAATTAGGCTCATCAGTCAGAAGCAATCGAAGAGATAAATGATAAACTCACCGACCCGGTTGATTTGCATAAACGCTCAGCAATCATTGTTGGTCACGCGGTCCCAATAACCGGTACGGTTCGCTTAGTCATCACCTTCAAAGAATCCATTGGAATTCTTAGCAAACAACGTCTTTGAGCAAGAATCAGCAGCGATAACAACTCATCGAAGCAAGAATTCATGTGTTTTCTTGGAAATTTCCTAAGAAAATTCCCGATCACCGTCCGCCGGTGATATCACCGGAGAGGATGCCGCGCCCGGGGAAATGTCAAATTGAGACAATTGCTACGATCATAATTGGGATAAACGAGGTGCTAATTGCATCGCGAGGCAACGCGGCTGAATGGGATGAGATTAATGCGCTGCCGCACGATCACACAAGCCAACCAGCGAGCTGTCAAGAACGTTCTTAAGCCGTTCGCACGGCCATTGCTGGCCCCGCAAACTCGATTTCAGAATAAAAGAAATCGTTGGGCCCAGCCCGAAGCCCACACGTCACGGCAAACGGATTAAAATAAATTGTTGATTTGTGCGCGCGTGAATGCATAAATCGTTTCGAGTTGGACGGTGGACTGCAGTCGGGTGGCGTCGTGATGTCGCGCCAATGATGTTATCTCGACACCGAATGCATTTTCATTGCATTTCTGGATGCTGCTCGGTCATTCGATGCCGGACCGTTGCTCCCCCTAAATATTGCCCAGACACACCCCTTCCACAGAGCCGGAGCTCATGCGTCAAATCGTCAAGCGAATGACCGGATATCTTAACGAGCCGGTCTCATCAGAATCGATCTGAGGATTATTCAAATGCGTCGTCATTTGAATAATTGCCAGCGGTCCGGTTTCGCCAGGCGACATTGATTGATAAACTGGAATCGAATTACGAAAATAGCCGGGCCACAGCCGGCCGTTGCTGTTGTTTTGGAAGTGTGTTTTGCCGCTTCGGTCGACTTGACGACGCAAGCAAAACAACGTTGTATCGTTACAGGATTTATTTTTGGCCGCAAAACTTCACCAAACGAAATGCAAAGAAGAGCAAAAAAGGGGGAAAAAACAAACCGAAAATAGCATTTGTGAAAATGCCGCGCTGCGATCGACCGCATACGGACGGAATCGATGGCCGGAGCAATGCGAGCAACGCACGGCCGCAGGGCGATCGGTTTGATGCGGAGCGAGCGAGGGGAAACAAGTGAAACAAAGAATGGTGTTTGCTTCTGCGGAATCGATCACGTGCTTTTCAATATCGACATCGAATCACTAATAGAGCCGGTTTTTGCACATCGCATTGCCGACTGGTCACGAGGTTCACATAGTTTTATAGTACAAATCGACGATTTTGAATCGACAACAACACACTTTTTTCATCGCTTTTTCTTAAAACTTTTTTTCTTCTCGTTCGTTGTTGGTTCGTCTCTTCTTTCGTTTATCGATGTCGTCGTCATCTGCGTCGTCGACGTCGTTTGCTTTTACGAATTTGGCAATCTCTCGCTTTCTGATAGTAACGAATCGTTTTTTGTCGTAAAAAACTCTGTTTTTTTTTTTTTTTGTTGAGTCGAAGTTGGGTCAAGTGGCGTGTTTGTGGTCGAGGGAAGGTCTCCAATTTCGAGGATTACAGGAGAGGAAGGAGCCTCGGCTCAAAACTTTGAGATCCTCCAGATGGCGCTTAAGGTCTTTGGGTCTCATAGAGGATCGACTGGGTGATTAGACTCGATCAAGGGGTTGGACTAGAAAGATCCCGTTATAAATGGATGGGAAAGACTTCAACACGTAATCAAAGAAGGACCGGAAGCTCATCTCGAGATCACCAATCTCCACCCGAACCCAAAGCGATCAATAAATCCTCCCCGCAACGGTTAACCAACCGCAATGGCATATTGCGACCATTCACATCGATCACAATGACAAACGATCATTACGGCATCGCACGCACGATCGATCGATCGATCGCAACGCAATCGATTTGGTCTCCGCAAAAAGAAGAAGAAGAAGAAGAATCAGTTGATTCGCAAAATGTTGTAATTGGAAAATGGGCTGAAATAAAAAAAAATGTAATGCAAACGACCGACATGATACGAAATCAAGCATTCACGATGGCATGACGATGGTTTTTGCGGCTGCGGATTTGATGTCATTTTAAGCGTGCGCGCAAACGAGTACGCAAGTACGCGCGCTTGCGCTGAGCAACCGAAGCCGAACCTTGACACAGTGCGCTTATTCAAATGCATCAAAATGTGGGTAAAGGTGTAGGTTTCTGGTGTGCGATCGAAGCGATCGAGTGATTGCGGAACAATCGATGATAAGAGATTGGATCGATCGAGGACTGGCCGCTTGACTTGGCCAAGCGTGAAGGGCAGACTAGCTCCCCCGTGGGAGTCCCCCTTCTGGAGGGACCACGGACATCCTTTCGATTTCAAGCACATTTCGAAAGTCCGATCGCAACCTTGCTCGAACGAGGTGTCACCTCGAATGATCGACACAAAAAAACCATCGCTCGCAAGTGACCGGTCCCGATGTCGCCATGAAAATGACAACGACCAAAAACCGTTGCTTTGAATGTGCCACCATTTCGCACACAGTGAATCGTCTCAAAAGGCACGTTTTTTTCTTCAGTTGTTTTAAACGGCCGCCGAGCGCAATTGAATCACGTGAATCAAAGCATGCAGCATGTCAACCGTGGCAGGAGTACGCAATGCATCAGTCACATGGCAGCAAAATGCTGTTCACTTCCTACTGAAATCAAATGACTGCATTGTTTTTGCTCGTCAACGATGGCATAATGTTGTTGTGTTGTTGCTTTATCGTTGTTGTTGTTGTTGTTGTCTTCGTCTTCTTCATCATCATCATCTTCGCCAGTGACACGTTAATGAGCAAACCAGTGACGACAAAAGCCGTACAAATCACATTGTCGCAACACACAATAATGGAAACGGCCACCACTTGAATGCTGCCGGAGAAAAAGGCATTATTTGCCAGAACCATTTCGCTGAATGGCCGAAATGATTCGCAAATGCGCGAATGGCAAAGTGAAACAGAATGCTGTGCGTGACGTGCAACTCTGTTTTGCCGCGCAGCGGATCTCAAATGTTGCATTGCCGGATGTGTTGAATAGCAAATTCACTTTCTTTGGCAATGATTTGTGTGATGTCGTTGAGATCGCAGCCGCAGCAGCAGTTTGGTGCAAAACAACAACAACAACAAGAAAAAAACAATTTCAATTAATTGATTGATTTGTTTGGACGTGGTTGCGAGTCTCGTTTTTTTCTAACGCTTTCGGCCGCAATGTTCGTCAAATTGAAATTGCATTAGCTGAATTAATTATGGCGCACGCGATTGCCAAATAAGTGGCTGGTCCACCATCGAGATTGAATCTAAGATCCGTTTCGCGATCGCAGTTATTTTGGCGCCAGCCACTCACTGGATGATGAAGACGACGACGAACGACACTGTCAAATGCACAATTGAAGTGGATTTTTTTTTGCGCATTGTGCGCATGCGCATACCACGAAAGTCACCAAATCAGCACAGGTTCCGAAGTCGAGCCACAATCGAGGCTTTGTGTGTCAAAAGCAATGCGGCTCAACGTTCACTTCGTCATCGTTTGGTCGCCGATGGATTTCTTTTCGGGGGCAGAGTTCTGAATGCGGTGGGTTTCGCTGCGAGTCACGAACGTGACAATGACACAATGCCTATTTATAGAACATGTCGTGAAGGAAATATAACCGTTTTGCATGCGATCGAATCGATTTGCTTCTGCGGGCAATTCATCATTCGAGAATCGATGGAATTTTCGTCTCGTTTACCTCAGGCGGCTTTGAGGGCAATGAACTGCCTGCTGCTGGGAGGAATGGTCTCCCTGAACTGAGCTACTCACCTCCACACAGTCCAACTCTGATGCTGATTATCCATAGCCCATCATCGAAAACAAAGTCTTAATCATAATCACCTCCAGCTGACCATTTGCCCAACAAATCAATAATTTAATTGAATTTGAATCAAAATCAAAACGTGCAAACGACGTCCATCAAATCTCTTTGCAAATAGGCCAGTCAAGCTCGAGACAGCCATTTGCCAAAACAAACAATCCAGGTCGCATGTGTTGGCCAACGTAATTGACGATAATCGTCCCCGGAATCACAGCGCACATGATGCATTGTGTCGATTGCTTTGGCAAATTCCAAGTCGAATGGCATGTTGATGGGTCGCGCCGTGTGTCTTGTCGTGCCGTCAGCCATGTGTATGCCATTTCTGTGTGTCAAATCATTTTGATTTCTCGTTAATTTCCAGCAAAAACAGAAGCCCACAGCAAAAAAGAAAAAAAAACTCGGTTTGCACAACAAATTTGATGGCGATTTTGAAATGTAAAATTGTCAAACAATGGAAAAACCAATATTTGCTTCGACTGCGGGCTGATGAGTCATCGATAGAATGTTGTGTGTTTTCACTTTTAATGTGAATTCCATTGACGAGTGGTAGTTGTGACCGGTCACTTCGGCGGCCACCGAATGTTTACATCGCATTCCACAGGCAATTCTGGCCGGCATTTGATCGAATCCGGAAATGCGAAAACTCATCGCAATTATCTCAGTCACGATCGAAATGGGTCAAATACGCCATTTCGCGATTCACCATAAAACTTGCTAAATTCCCCCCTCCTACCCTCAAATAATTGATCATCGAGCGCCGAATGAGAAAAGCAACGAAAACAACAACAAAAAACGCTTCATTTCCTACTTTGCAGCATCGGCACAGTTTTGTCGAACGCCGAGATGAATGAACGAAAGCCCGTAAAGTGCAAAAGAAACAACAACAACAAACAGATGAAACAAAAAATTTCGCGTTCGCTCTCAACGATGCCAGAAATTTAACAGAAAAATTATGGAAAAAATAAAAGTCATGATAGCAATCACGATGACGTGCATGCAAAACAACGAAACGATGGATTCGATCACATGACGGAGTTGAGCTCGTCTCGATGGCTTGTGTGGCTGCGACTGTCGATTCGTTGTTTCATCCATTTTCCCATATCACGCGCTCCGCTAAATTATTATAATCGACATTTTACATAAAATGTTAATTGTGAGCATGGTTTGGTTGCTTCTGCTTGGTTGCGGCAACGGTTTCGGTGGGCTCGCGCGCGTTCCACTGTGCTCATCGTGTATGCATTGCTGTTGCCATCTTCAACGTCACAGACGGCAAAATGGGCATATTGCACGATTTTTATTGAACCTCAACATCGAAAATTATACGTTTTTCATTAAAATTATGGCCGCGTAGAATGATGTAATGTAGATTTACCTGCTCATCTGTCTGCTTGGGTTGCCTCTTGGCTGTCATAGATGCCTTGGTTCATCTCGAATCGAATCAAATTCAATGCATGCTTTTCAATTAAATCAAACACATTGTCCTCGTCATCTTCGTTCTCCTCGTCATCGTTCTATAATTTCCATCGACAGTCAAAGTGTTCGCACAATAACACAACGACATTATCATCATCGTCGTCGTCGTCATCATCATTGCCGTGCCATCATCACGCGCACCATATTTGTACATTTCTAGAGTTACGTTATAAACGTTGCACATTGCGCACAGCTCGAGTCACATGACTTTGAATAATATTTTTCGTTTTCGCTTTTGTTGTTGTGCTTTGTGTTGAGTTAAAACGCGCAGCCGCGTTGGTTATGATGTTTCTCTTCAGTTGGATCGTTGGTCGTTGTTGTTGCTGGTGTTGTTGTTATTTTTTCTGTTGAATCCGGACACAACCATCAAAATGAAACAAAACGAAGCGTTCAACCAAAGCCAAAGCCACAGACATGGATCGAATTCAATGGGGAATGGCTGGTGATGCCTTTACCTACCGTAACTGGGCTGGGTGACGGAATGCGTTTCAGTCGATCGTTCGGGGCACCTTGTGGTGCTGCACATTCCTTCGTTTCGGTCGAAATGTGTCATTTGTCCAAGCCATTTGTTTACTTGAGTTGGAACTATACGTGCTTCGAACATGTGTTTGAGTAACAGCGCGCATGCGCATCGTATCTTGTTTGTGTTGGGACCATGTCATCGGTGAAAGATTTTCAAGGCAAAAGAAATTTCGTGACATCGTCTTTATTTTGATCGTCATTCGATTGTGAAATGCGAGCCAATGGGAAAATTGGTTGATTCGATGAAACCGAAACCAAAATCCGAATAAAACAAAACTCGACAAATTCGGTGTGCGCGTGATTTGTAATTATTGCACTTTACATAATTGATTTTCGAATGAGGCGCTCGTCGACCATTTTCGTCGATCGATGGAGACCCATTCATGATTTTCTAATTAGATTTCGTCATTTGAGGTTTTGGCTTTGTGGGGCAGACACGTGAGAAGTGGATAAGTTACGATTTATAACTTACGAAATGGAGGTTTTCCCGTTGGTTTTTGCGAAGGGGGGCTTTTCGATGAGCTCAAAGAGGGTTTCTTGCCTGTTCAAGTCTTTCACTTCAAACGCACAATCACCATCCCCGCTCAATCAGAAATGACCATTAAAATGTGCAAAAACACAAAAATATCATTCGCCGATCCGATCGTCAAACGGCGATAGTCCACCGAACGTAATGATATTCAATCGGAACATCAAAACATTTTTCTCGAAATCGATCAACTGAAATGGAAATTAATGCGCAGCGCGCTGCTAAAACGAGTTTTCGGCCGAAAAGAAACAACAACAAAATTCAACAACAACAAAAAAAAAAACGAAAACGAAACGAAAGAAGAAGACAAAAAAATTACAGTCGGATAATGAAAGATCGAATGTGCGATCAGAGATCGCCAAGAAAGAAAAAAAACCGATCATCTGCGCGCATAATCCATTCGCTAATTGTGTTTTGGCGAACGAAATTCGAATATTTTCATTTGATTTTATGACGATTTTAAAATTAGATCTGCGTCGATGATGAGCCGGACTGCGGAAATGGAAAGATCGGGCGATGAAGATGCGAGAAAACGATCGCAAGTGCGAAAGAAAAAGGAAACTCTTTTATTCGATCTTTCATTCCGCCGAAATGTTAACGATCGCATGCACATTTACGTACGAAATGTCACTTGTCGTTATCAACATCGATCACGTCGCGCCAGCCTTGCAATGTCACAGTGCACTCAAGTGGATTCTTTTGGTGGCATTGATGGCATCGTCCATTGGCGAATGTCCATCGAGAGAGCTGGTTGGGAAGTGTCACGGAATGTTATTGGGTCATTGTCTGAGCGATCAAATGACCAGCCGCTTCCAATCGGCTTAAATCATCGTAGACATTGTTAGATCGTCAATTATCGTCAAACAGATGGATCGTCTCATTGAATGATTGACGCGAAAGGAAAAAAAAAACAGCTAACGAAATTCTATTGACGGTTTTTGCGCAGTCGCCTGTCAACGGCCAGACTAGGTCATCAACGAGGCTCGATTGTTTTGACGGGATCGCATTAATTAGGTGTGCCGTTAATGAACTTCATAAACTTGAAATGATCATTAGAATGATCATTTCGACTGATGATTCAGATTGGTTTTTTCTCGGACCGAGGATGCTGATATCGATTCGAATCGCGAATTTCTTGTTATTGTTTTGATCGCGATGAGTTGGGACAGTTCATGGAAGTGATCGCTTCGGAGGTCAATTGGAATTTTTTCGAGGAAATTGATCGATCGAAGGTCGATTGAGATTCACTGACTCGTAAGCTCAAGTGCCCCTCGATCACTTTTGCTATTGCTCTTTTCGACGCCGCTGAACTTTTTTGAAGCTTTTTGTTTTCTTTTTAAAAAGCTTCAAGTCGAATAACTTCCATCCAGGTGAGTTTTCAAAGAAGTTTCTTCGCAACTCGGGTAGTCTAACTCTGAGCGTTTATTGAAATTGGAGAGAAATGCTTCTCTCTCGGAGAGAACGAAAGGTCGACGTCTTTCAAGGCCGGCCATCTGAATTCACTCTGTAAATTCAAGACCAAATCAAACACAGATGTTGGAAGCCTTCCCAACATCGCTCCATCAGTTCAAGCTACACCAATCTCCCTTTCGATTGAGTCCTAAAAACGCACGTTATTTATGACGCTAATCCAATTAACGTTGGTCCACTCATAATTTAACCGAAGCAAACTCTTCCATTGTTGATGGTTGGCTCTTTTCGAACTCTCTCGATTATTCGACAGTGCCAATTTGCACCGAAAACATTTCAACCAAACCCAACGACGAAATAATTTTATGGCCATTTTTGACATGGGTTCCTGCTGGCGTTCGAATCGTTTAATCGAATTTTATTAAATATATGTAAATTGAATGTGCTTCGAATGCGTCCCCGTTTTTGCCGGTCCTCGTCATTCGTGCTCGTTGCAGTTGTTGTCTTTTTCGCGAATAAATTTTCAAAATGGACAAAATGTTATTAAATTTTTCGAACATCGATTATGCGAATGGGCGGCAAGGTTCCAATAAACATTAATTTATTGTGAGTTTCGTGCAAATTAGTTGGTTTTGTTGTTTATTTTCTTTCTGCTTTTTTCGTGAATTCAAATCGAATGCACTCGATCGGTGGCTTTTGGAAAGCATTGATTCGAGCTGCGGATTCAATAGCTCAAAGGGAATCAATCAAAACACTTGAATTTGACAAAATCTTTATGTTTTTATTAAGAAAAGTAGAAAAATCACAAGACGCCTCCTCCGAAATGTGTGAATTGAGAATTATTTCACAGAAACACAATTGATGAGCTCACATTGGATGCGACTGGTTTGCTTCACATCGGCTTCTATTGCAGCTGCTTGCGAGTGGCTCCGCAACCTCCTAGGTGTCGTTTTCACAAAATTTTCCATTCCCGAATTCTTGGTTTTTGCCTTCTTCACTGTCTTCACTTCTAGCTTCACTTCTTGCTCCGGTTCCTCCTCATCCGATTCCTCGATTGCCTCCAACATCTCGAACTTATTCGCCAACCGAACACGTCTCACCAGCAGCCGATTCTCGAACACGATTTCACACGCCTCGATGTCGATATCTCCGCCAGCCACCGCATTCAAAACACACAATTCCGCACAGCCGGTTTCTCGCACCGCATCCCTTTTCAAACTCATCGAACTCACGTCAGAACAAAGCTGATTCAAATCATTTTCGAACGTTTGGTTGCAATACCGAGTGGTCTTCGGCGTTTCGATCCAGTCACTTGTGATGCTTACCGGGGCTTTCGGTGATGACGAAACTTTACTTTGAATTTCCGCTGACATTTCGAATGGACGAATCGATGATTTTCGATGAAACACTTTTTGGATGACGATTAACTGAGAGCGAACTGAACGGCTCGGTTGACAGCGAGAAAGTGATTTCTTACAGAAGAAAGTGAAGACCCACACAAAGTGGGTCACAGGACGACTACCTGTCGTCGAACCGGTAGAACCGTTTCGATTCACCCGCAAAACTGTAAACCGACACCTGTCCAGTTCTTTGCCTGCGTCGATTCTGGAGGATCTTCAAACCGACGCAGATAAAACTGTGCTCTTTATCACCTCCGGACAACTTTATTTGCGTGTAACGACGACACATCGTCTCGTCTAATAAACGAAATTGAATTATCTCCCGCATTGCAATAAAACAAATTAAATTTCAAACAGAATAATTCGCCATTGCTGGAGGACGAAGCGGTTTGCCGGTTTCGCCGTAAAAGCGAAGCGGACGAAAAAAAAACGCATCTCGCAAGTCGTCTGACACGAAAACCGAGCATTATTTATGGAGCAATTAAACCGTAACCGAAAATGGCAAGAATAAAATCAAATTATTACAGCTCTCCGGTACGGTTACGATTCAATTTCGGTGGCGTCGGCGGTGTGTTTCAGTGTGTCGGTTTGAATATGCGTGTGTATGTGTGTGCGTGTGTCTTCGCCGCGTCTCAACTTCATTTCGGTTCGAATTGTCAAAATTTTGACTTTTGAACCGCAAGCCTCTGGCCGAGGAGTAGAATTCGCCAATCCACAATGGCCATTTGGCTGGAAACAACAAACCATTTCGGAACGGAATGCGAAAAATACGAAAACAAAAATTCCGTTTATGCTTTTTTTTTCTTTTTAAAAAAATAAATTAAACTCAATTTTATGTTAATGATTTACGATTCATGCGCGCGGCGGGAAATGATCACGAATATAAAAGCTTCGCTTCGATTCCGGCGATGCGAACGTAGGCTCGTGCTTGGCATCTCTTTTCGCATGATGGCCGTCACCGTGGCATCCGAATGCAAACACACCATTTCTTCCTTTTATTATCACTTGGATTTGTTGCTTTTATTAAGAATTTGTTTTGCTCACGACGATATTGTTTGCTCATTAAATGAGGAGATCTATGGGGCGGATGTTCGCGTCAGTGGTTGAGGCTCTGGGACAATAGTTGGAGAGGAATGATCGAAGCCAATCATGTTGGTTCTTTGCTGAGGTTCCGATCTCGCTCTGAATTTTCAAAGTAGAAAGTGGGTCCTGGATTGGAGGTAGCCACAAATGGGTTCACCTATCAAGCGGACTTATCCGAAGAACCTCATATCGGATCCAAAATGACCGACTACCCATTCCCCCGTCCACGAACGATCTACAAAATCGACCCACACCAATGCGTCCCGCACCATTTCCATCGCTTACCTCCGCTCAATTCTCAACCAAACTCGAGATGGATCCCTCAAGCTGTCTCATCTCACGAAACGCCACAGAAATCTCATTTTCACAAAGTTCACAAAATAAATTAATTATCCGCGGCAATAAATTCATTTCGTTCAACTAACGATGGCAAACCATTCAGCTGTTGATTTCAATTGTTGATTATTAATTATGGTTGTGCGCTCGCCGTGCACCGAAATACTCTCAGCAGCAACACACACACCAGTCAGCCCGGCCAGCCCATCCAGTTAGCCGATGATCCGCAACGTCGCGCGCATAGAAAAGGTGTCTACAAATCGAAATTGAATAAATATACCTTTTCATTAGCGATAATTACAATGTCTTTTCCA
>JANSTV010044111.1:0-15166 GCA_027564135.1 Lestremia cinerea
CACCATCACTACCCACTCACACCCTACACACACGAGAACAATTGCAAAGAAAGAGAAATCGTGAAACTGGTCCCAGGAGGAGCTACGCCACAGAGCAAACAAATATGAAATCAAATCGACGACAAGCTGAAGAATCACGATTTGTGAATCGAAAGCCGATTCTTTTATTTCGAAAAATTCCATTCTCGACGTTTTTCCAGACTGCAATTTACTGCAGTTGTCCAAGCATTCCATTTCATTCCCTCTTCCGTCTAAGTCCTCGCCCGACGCCGCCATTCGCATGGCCCCAAACTCCAAACCATTGCAAATGCTCATCTTCATCACTTTAGAACTTAGAAATAAGTGATATGAACACTATTTTTTAAAAACTCTTTTTAGTATTTTCGCCAAACAAAAGCAAACAAACTAAAATCAAGTTTGAACGATGATGATACAAACCAAACACTAAAGAGAACACGGTAAAACAAGACACGAAAGTGAGGCAGAAAAATGGAGTAAAAATCGCGAGAAACGCAAGAAGAAAAATTTAATAATGAAAAAAAACATGTTTTCAATATTTGTCTGTGATAACCTGAATCGCCCCGTTAACACAATTGTTCATTTTTTTTTGTAAATAATTAATAAAATGAATAAAATGTTGAGAAAATTTGAAATTACAATTAAATTAATAAAAAACATGAACATTTTCTAAAAATACTTAAACAAGAAAAAAATTTGATAAAACACAAAGAAAAATCACAAAAAAAAACAAACAAAAGGAGAAAGTGGACCACATCTGAGAATCAACTGAAGGCACGATCTACAACATGAACAACAAGAACAACAGCAACAACAAGAACAAGAACAACACAAACAAAGAAGACAATGACAGAAAAAACAAGAAACAATAACAAAAACCACCCAATGGAAATTCATTGGGACATATTGGGAAATATTGGGGAGTCTTGTGAATTAGCAATTTTCGGTTCATTAAACGCGGACGGCCACCACTTCATGCAGGCAAGCTAATGATGCGTTCCAAATTTCCCAATATATTCTCAATACTCTTTCCATCGAGAATGTCAACAAGGGAATTGTTGATTTCTATTTCGTTATCGGAAAAGATTTTTGCGATAGTTCTTATCTTATTTTGAATTGCATTCAAGTCCGTCATCTATGAGGCTTTTCCTTTCGAAATCAGTTTTATTGAAAATGAGAGAAAATTCAGTAGAGAAGGGGAGTGGGCGCCCAACATTCAATTTATTTTTGAATTTGCTTCGATTCGAGCACAAAATGTAAGAATATCATTCACAACATTTTTACGATTTAAACTGAATAAATAATAAATATCAATATCTCGACTTGGAGGGGAATTCCGTCAACGACAAGAAGCGAAATTCGCGTAAACATTCTCATTACTTTTTCCAATTGGATTGAGAGACTTTCGTATCGTTGCAAGTTACAAGTGATGTTATCTTTTCGAATGGATTTTATGGCTAAAGCTTTTATCCTCGGTTCTGTATCATACGAAAAAGTGGAAGAAAAAACTTGAAATCAAAATAAACGGAGAAACTTTCAACAACATTTACAGTAAACGGAAATGCAATTACGGATAAATCGGTTTATTGGAAATATTTTCTTACATTTTCTCGTCCGAATGGTTTTATTTTCCAAAATGTTATTGATGTTTTGACTTTAGAAGATGTCAAAGGTCATTTGTGTATCTGATTTGAGGAAATTCAGAGCAAATTATCAGAAATTCAGAAACCTCACTTGATATTCGATTCAGACTGTTCGACTCAAATCGATATCGGTCAGCCATCCAGTGATTTTTCCATTTGAACAATTTTGACGGTCAATTTGGTTTTTGTAGCTGCGCTTTGTTATAGATGAACGCAAAACAGAAATTCTACTAAGAAAAAAGGAGGTAAAAAGTAATATTTAATGAGAAAACCAATTATTGAATGATAACAATGAAAGAAACATAGCAATACGACGTGTACCCACGAAAAGGAGACATAAAATGATAAAAAAAAAAGATTAAACAATTCTGTAGACTGTGTTTGAAATAATATCTAAGTAACGTAAATAATTAATAGAATCAGTGTGCGGTTGAGTGAGATGTGACGTTTAACGAAAAATGCTGCGCCATTCGAAAATCAATCCACCGTTTGGGCGCAAACACACCTTCATCATATCGCATCTTCGTACTCTGCACAATTTCGCAAACTAGAAATTTGAGATGAATAAAAAAAAAATTCAAATCTAAAGCTCCATTTAACCAAAATGACAAAAGATCTAGAAGAAGTTATGGTTAAGAAATTTTTTTGCTCTATTGTCTATTGTCTATATATCTGAATCTTATTAATTCTGTATCTGTGTATCTCTGATGAAAATTAAATAA
Source organism: Lestremia cinerea (assembly GCA_027564135.1). Classification (NCBI taxonomy): domain Eukaryota; kingdom Metazoa; phylum Arthropoda; class Insecta; order Diptera; family Cecidomyiidae; genus Lestremia; species Lestremia cinerea. The sequence continues at coordinate 2,384 of JANSTV010044111.1, forward strand.
AAAGTTAAATCAAAAAGAAATATTTCCAAAAATTTCAAAAGAAAATTAACTCAAATCATTTGTGTGCATGAATTATTCTAAAAAAAAAGAGAAAATTCAAAGAATATTCCTTGTTTTCTTCTGTGGTTTTAGCTTCCGTTTCAATTGCCATTGAATATTTTTCAAAATATCATTTTTATCTGCATTATTGTTACGACACAAGAATCAATCAATCAATCAATATCATCAGGCGTCAAGTCAACATTATGCAAATTCCGAACAGTTTACCAAAATCAAACTACAATATACGAATAATAATGATAATTAATAAAATTTAGCAATTCAATTGAAGTGATATAAATACATTTAAAAGCCAATTGCCTTCGTGTTTTATTTCGCAGCGGTTCCAAGTGGATGGGATATAACGCCGGCAAGTATGCAACCAGTCATTGGTTTGTGGCTATGCTTCCTAAACTCTGTTCAAATATTTGATGAGAAAATATATATATATTTATTATATACATATATACTTTTGAATGGGCCAGGCTGAAAGATTTTTTGGATTGATAACAGTCTCGTTGCTCCAACCCCAATGAATAAAGCCCCGAATCGTATTCAAAAGCATCACTTTGGTTATTCTCATTAATTGACATTTATTCATGGCATTTGTTATTTCCACTCACAATAAACTGGAAAATTCACAACAAATTAACAAATTGAGGGAAAACAATAGATTAACTTTTCGAAAAATCACACGATTAACAAACATACGCAATTGTCATTATCGAAACGTCAGTGATTAAAACATCCGAATGGGAATTACAATAAATTACAACATTAGTTATGAGTTCTCATGGCTAGGACTCGGTCATTGTGATATCGTCGGCTGACGAAGCGAGAAATGTCATGGTTCGCGATTAGTTTCAAATTGAATAAAAGTCAATTTGTTTGGTGGTCGGCCGACGCTTGATCATTCAGTGTTTTTCAATAAAATCACATGCTCATTGGGACGGACGTTTCGATCCTTCGAGTAGCTCTTCTGCTCTTCGTGATATTTCCGTTGGCTGCTCGGGTCATTCAGTTGCTCTTGGTCGAGCACAGTGCCCCTGGTCTCGGCAAAATGTTCGTTCTGTTCGAGAAGAAAATCCGCGCCTAAAAGGCATCGCATTAACATCACAATGACCGCAACAATCCACAGCACCACCGTCATCCAAGGCACGTGTTTGCTTAAATTCAGATTCGTTGACGGAATGAATGTCGTGTGGTCGTTCAAACTGAAACGGTTCACCAGCAAATCACATGGGATTTTCGTCTTGTTGAATTCCTTGCGTAGTTCATCGCAAAAGCCCCACATCTGCTTGTTGAGGATGCCAGCGTAAGTGGCACTGAAGATGACCAGAACTCCAAAGCAAACGGTTGCCGGTACGACGATTCGCCAGGGCTTGTGAATAAACCTGAAAATGTGGAAGATTCGAAATGTTTGCTTCGGAGGGTGATTGGTGCATGCTTACAGGGGGTTGGAACTGCCCGTGTCTCCGTGCCCGCAGATTATGAAAAACACAATGCACACAATGGCCACGATGCATTCGATCAGCGGAACATAGTAGAAGTATTCGCACTTCATTTGGCTGCCCCATTTGGTTTGCATGTCGTCGATTTGGTCTGCGAATGGTTTTGGTCGAGATCACAAGACAAAGGTAAATCCCCCGTCAGAGACTTACAGTATTTGAAAAACTCCGCATCCCTTTCATGCAGCCCAATGTCTTTGTTGGTGAAATTGTAGCGAGCCGTCGATGTTCGAATCAGCGGGGGTGGCGTCTTGTAATAAACCTGAAAGAGTTCCTGTTTCCTCTCGGTCACACTCTCCGTATCCAACTCAATGTCGGCATTGATGTGATACAATTGAAACATCTCGTAGTACTTTTGCACTTTTCTCGCGTACTCATCGTCCTTGGCTCGCGCATACCCCGGATTCGATTCGTGCAAATCATTCTTGTACTGAATCCGATTGAATGCCAACGATGCTCCGGCGATGCAATTCGATTGGAAATTCGATGTGAGCGAATGGAATGCGTATGAATTTGTGAAGCAGGTTGCGATGACCAACACTAGTACGCCAATGATGACCCCTGAAACAAAGACAATTCAATCATTCGGACCAAATTCAAAACTTAATGCATGCAATTCGACCGTCAACGGTCGCATTGGTGACATCACAACGCAGTTATGTGCAATCGTATTGCCGATGATCGAAACGAAAATCTATTTTTAAAGGCCGACCGGCCAAATTTAAATGGAAAGTCAAGAGTAAATTTGAATAATCGACGTGCGAACTGAATCATAGGTTGGCACATATGAGTCGGCCCAAATGGAAATGTTCTCGTTGGGGGTTTTCTATGAGTCGTGATTTTTGCTCGTTGTGACGGTTGAGGAGAGCGTGTTTCTCGACCAACTGACAACCACATAAAAAATAGATTGCTATGGCAACTCGTCAGTTTGTCGAGCTATAAAAGTTTGTCGACCGACAAAACATCCGTCGAAACTCACTCGAGGAGACGCCACTATCAAACACACTATGGCCGATACGCAACACAAACCGCACCAGACGATTTTACACGACGCGTTTCCCGTCAGACACTCGTCCGGTAGTCGATGACATCACATCACATCACCGACGCACATATCCGCCAATAACATTTCCACTTGGGCGCACAATTTCTCACAGAACACTTGCTTGAATGATGAATATTATTACAGAAACAGCGATTGAAGCGCGTGGGCTAGCTGAGTTGTAAGTAACCTTCACATTTTGGATATCTATAACTGACACCCATGCCAATTATGAATAAAATATCGCTGTTGTCATTTCAACTGATTTACCATCAGAGGCAATCCCGAAAGGAGACGCGCATTTACTCACATTTCCAGCATTTTTTCATCATCGAATTGTCCTTCTCCACAATGACATAGTTGTTGGCCATGTTGACACGCAGGACACACGTCTACAGGATCATTCACCGTTGGCCACTACGCACTAAACTGCGCCCACATTCAAAATGGTCTTATCACAACAGAGAAGCCGCATGCAGCCGTCACAGTCGTTGCTCGGTTTTCCAAACGATAACAAATTCAAGCGGAATAATTCGCTTTGAAGAGAAATTAGTGGAAAAACGAGAGGCAAATATCCAACCGAGGAAAATTGAAATTGAAATTCTTTCGGAAAATACACGTCCGATCCAAATCAAAATATAATCAAGAATATCAATAAACACATTGAACACCGAATACCGAACACCGACTGCACTGAAAAAAATTATGATGCCAATTCAAGTCATGGACTGCCTCTCCGCCATAATATTTTTTCAGTGTGCTTGAGAATAACACAGTTCTGAACGGCATGAATTCTGGTGGCGCCTTCAGTTGGGTTTCCAGATGATTTCCGGGAGGCAGCGAAGATTGCTCGAACTGGAAATGATAGGCCAGGATTCACCTGAATTTATACCGACCAGAACTGCCTCAAGCACACTGAAAAGATGTATGTTGATGGCTTCAAGCCCCGTGGGTAGCTCTGGATTCTGAATTGAGTTGGGTTGATTCTGAAGAGCCAGTGACTGGCAACTTGATCGATACCTTGATCAACCGCGGAGTGAGCTTTGTTCAAACACCGCACAACTTTCGTGAGCACACAATATCAGAATCCATAACAACCGTCAACCGACGACGCAATGTTCATTTTCAAATCCATCGATGACGCCAACAACAAATAAATTTTATTTTGTACATTTTACGGTTTGAACTCGAAATCAAGGCGAAATAAACCAACAACAATAACAAGAGGAACGGAACAAACAGTCGAATTGTGAAAACATTGAATGTTGTGATGTTGTCTATCGGCGAATCACACCAAACAGTCTCTCTCCGCGGTTAGATTCGATTTGAATAGTTGCTGCTCAGTGAACGATGAGTAGCTTGTGACGACTTTACGCGATGTCGTGCCTCAGCTCCATTCTCATGGCCGGTTTGTCGCACGGTTTGGTTTGATTTCGATCGCGCATACAATGCGCGCTCTCGCCAACAATCGTAACACCAGCGTCACAGTCACGGCCAGCTCCCAGCACCAGCACTAGCAGCAGCGATGTGTGCTGATGAAAAGCACATACCCATTGGCCGATATATTTATATGTTTATGCGACTCAGCTGAGCCATAAAATATCATGCGAACACCCGACCAAACTGCGATGATATCATCATTATTTACCAAACGAAAATGAATTAATAAATTGTTCGGTTCGCATCGCGCGTACACTTTGTTTTGTTTATGTTTTATCGAATGGATTCCGTTTGACATGGCAATCGTTTAGAATGTTGTGCGTTGCCGCCACTGCCGCTATACCGTTATTTCGATAATGAAGGAGTTTTCGTTGGTTTGAATTCGGATGGAAACGGAGCGAACCCTTGAGATTTATGGCTTCTGATGGAATGTCCATTGCCCCGGTTTTCGATAATTTGCTCGAAAAAAAAAACGAAGAGGAGAAAACGCAAATATCGTAACGAGTTCCCGGCAATAATGATGACACTCCTTCGGCGAATACACCGAATTAGCATGGCAACATGCTGGGTGCTTGCAAGGCGACAACTATTTGGACACTCTGTTTGGTCAGTGTTAACCCAGTTACCATTTCGACGATGGCTTTCCAAAGGTGAGAAATTGTTTCGTGTTTGCTATATCGATTGATTGGGGTTGCTGGGCGTTTCGGCAGTGGCACGGGGGCTCCAATGCTTTTCGATGGTATCGACATTCTGACGGCGGGTGAGTTGAAGGGCCACGGTCCGTTCCGCTCCTTGAAGTGCTGGCAAGCCTTTTCGCTAATCTTTTCCTCATCTCTCGCATCTTCATGAAATAATATTCCGATATTTTCTATTAAAAGTTTCTTTTATCTTTCATTTAATAAAAAAAATTATACAATTCTTTTCGTTTCTCAATTTTATGTCATTTTAAATTTTTTTTTTTTTAATTTTTTTTATTCAGTTTGATTGAAGTCGTGGAAATAACATACATTAATACATTGTTTTCTGAATATTTGAATTAAATAATAATTAATTAATTAATTAAAATATAATCCTGTTTTAGACTTTTTTTTCTCTTTATTTGATGCTTCTCGATACATTTATTTTGTAAGAAATTTATTTTATTTGCATTTCATTTCAATTAGAAGAAAGTGAGAAGAAGAGAGAGAGAGAGAGAGATATAGTGGAAATTGAGATTTCAGAGTTTTTTTTTGTGTAATTGCGAAGAATTAGTAAAATTCGAAATGATAAAAATTGATGTTATTAGCGAAAACGGATGAGAATGAAAATACTGGAAATACTGGCTTGGTGCTATTTTGTTGTTGTTGTTGTTGTTGTTAACGTTAACAAACAGAAACGATTCAAAGAGTAAACAATGAAGGTGTAAACAAAGATTCTACTCGTAATAAATAAGAAATAAAATGTATCTGTTAATAATTAATTAATTAATCAATCAAAAACGTAAGGGTAATAATAATTAAATAACATTGTTTTGATGTGGACGCAAATATTGGTTGGTTTTAAGTCGTTGAATTTCTCTTTTTTTTTTTTTTTTAAATAATTAAATTTAATCGAATTAATAATTTAAACAAATTAGTAAATTAATTACTTCAATCTTGCTGGAATTTGCTTGATCAAGACGTTCTTGGAAATACGAATTCCATTGCTAACGATGTTTTCTTGCTTATTCTTCGTAAATACGCTATAATTACAAGTAATTTGATAAACAATTAGAACGGATTAACAATTGAAAATTGATTGATTCTCATCATTCATGGAAAATTAAGTCTAGTCAATGATAGTTGTGTTCGCAGTTTATCTTTTCTTTTCTTTTTGAAAATGTTTGTGGGTTGAGCTTCTTGTCCAAACTTCTCACTTTGTGAAAATGAACGAATTGTTTCCATTAATTTTTCAAATGACAACCAAGCTTATCGCGAATCGTAAAACGATCACCGAATGCCGAAAGTGAATGTGGGCGTAAACTCGACTAACTCGGCCAAAAGTGACGCGGAAAATACGATTCGCAGGCAGTAAATTGTCTTTTTTTGGACGAAATCCGGTCGCCGACAACGCTATTATCTCAGACTGTCCGGAGGTGTGCCAGGTCCACTGGGCTGATGTTTTTTCGGTGCACTTTTAAAAGGATGCAGTTTTCGATGTGGACGTGGTGACGGATGATCAAGATTAACGGTTGACGTGCTCGTATGAGTTGAATCACGTGATGTCGCTTTAGTGTCGGAATGTTGACTCCATTCTGGATTTTTTTTGTTGATTCGTTTTGTTTTGTGGGTGGAAAAGTTAGTGAGCGGGAAATGCAACAAACGAAAATAACTTACTCTTTGACTGATTGCGATAGTTGTTGTCAATCATCGCTGAAGCAAGTGAACAATTTGCATTCGGGACGGTGGCAGTGTGCATCGAGGGTATCGGATTGAAAACTCTTGCGGTGAATTCTTCGAAGGTATTGCTGTCTTTGTGGCGAGAGGCGACGGTGTCCAATGAGCGTTTTCGTTCCTCGTAGCTAAAATGAAGGAGGTAATCGATAAGTCGATAGAATTTTGAAGAATCTTTTCCGAACTCACAATTGCTGATAAAATGGCAGAGATGTGCGCTTAGCTCGACTGGCATTGATGGCAGTGGCTCGGACCAGACTTGCCAAGCAAGCTCCGCCAACAATGCATTCATCCGTTAGTGGTCCAAACCATGGCACTTCCGGCTTTCGATTCACTGTGACGCGGAACAGGCCACTCTTCAGCGGATAGATAATGATGAGCACATCACAAAATTCTGTCGGCAAAATATCCCTCCGATAATCGCGAAAATGTTCGCTCCAAACGATATGCACCTCGTCGTTGCCCAAATGCCGCGTCTTGTTCAGAATCGCTTCTGAATTGTCGTATGGCATGCGAGTCGCCACATGGTAAATGACCTGCAACGAAATGATATGTAACGGCATCGAACGGAATTGTTTTGAAACAGCCTCAACTCACCTCTAGGAATGGTGTCGCGTAGTATGGGGACGTAGAGCCGCAACCGGTGCGCGGTAGACCCCCTAAGAACCCGTTGTGCGTTTCCAATTCCACTTCCCATCCCAGCGCTGAGACAAACATCTCGTAAGTACTGCTGCCGCAAGAATTCCTGTGCGAGAAGATTCAATGCAATTAGACGTCAATCAATATGAGTGCACGTGCTGAACACTCACCGGAATATGCTGTTCTTGTCCTCCTGGCCGCTAGCCACGTATATCACAGCCACCTTGTGCGTTTCTCGGCACCGTTGCGTATCCAAATTTCGCAGCTCGCGTAAAAGCTTTTCGGTGCGCACTACCAAGTGAGTGCGTCTGCGACGTTCCCATCCAGCCAAACCCAACTGGCTGAACAGCAACTTGCAATAGTGGAAAGGCAGATCGTACTTGAGCAGACTGTTTGGTGCAGACTTGGCCGTCGGCGGACGAGCGAAATCTTCTTTGGACAATCGGGCAGGTGAGGTGTGCAAGTGGAGGTTTTGCATTGCGTTGAAATCGTGCTCCAACGCGCGTTGATTGAGAATCACCGAAATGGTCTGAGCTTCGAGTTGCGATCCGAGGGGCGAAGGGGCAGCGGTGTTCAGCAATGTTCCAGATTCGTCCAGGCATTCCGGGCTTGTGTGGCCGATGTATTGCAACAACTGAAAGAGAGGTTCGGTTAGGCTCGCCGTTGACTTGCCGGAGGTCATTCAACTTACGTCATCCAACTGATCCAAATCCGGTGCCAAATCCTTTGCGAGCGGCAATTGGTTCGGTGGGCGATGCCGCAAGGTGTGTTGTCGAGGATTCAGCGGCAGACCAAGCGTCGATGTCAATGGATCGAGTGATGCACCAACCATAAAATTGCGTCCTCCTGTCGAACCAACGCCCGCCACATGATACGGCTTCACCATCGGAAAGTGCATGTCTTTGCCGTCGGTGGTGTCGAAGTTTCCTGGCGTATGCATAGACATTTTCGGCTCGCGATAAAGAATGCACGCGTCCCAGCATGCTTTGCCGTTCAAGTCTCGCAACAGTACTCGCACTTGCCGGTCGGCTGTCACCAAACCGGCCGTTATGCCGCCACCCGGCAACTTCAAAGCAGGCAACTCCAGAAAGCTCGCCACCAAACTCGAATTCAGCAAAAACATTTGCAGGTTTGAGGCGTTAAGTACTTGCGTGGCAAAATCGACAGAATCTCGTGTGGACGAGCTGTCGTTTCCTGCGTGCTGCAGTAGTGTCATGTCGTCGTGCTCATCGACGATGGAGCTCAGGCGAGATGCACCGATGCCCATCGGAAAGTGGCCTAGGTGAGTGACCAGGTGGCAAGCCACCGTCTTGGCGCACAGCCGAATGGCCTGAATGCAATTCTGGGTGGTTTCAGTCGTTTGGTAGTTTGCCTCGGAAGACATCGGCGGCTTGATATCGTCCACCACGATCGACATGTCAAAATCTTCGTCGGGCGTAAACAGTTTGATGCGATCTGTCAGCGCCCCGGTCCCGATTTGATGCAGAATTCTCAGCATTATCAGAATGAGGTTCTCGTTTGAGTCGTTGAGCAGCGACTGCATCAACAGCGCTGTTGGAATGGACATACAGAACTCGCCGAGGCACAACAGCAACGAGTTGAGCACGACTTTGTCGCTCTCCTTCGGATGCGCAACATTTTGAATTTCAAGTGCAATGCAAACCGATTTGATGATCAACTGCGGCAGCCGTTCAATCTCTGCGATTTGCTTGCCCTTGTCGGCGCACAGCTTGAGTGTTTCAGCCGCGATGCGAGCGATGGTTCGATGCTTGAATTGCAAGGCCTGTAGAATGACTTGGATCGCCTCTTTAATGCGTGGATTGTGCGCCATTTTATGTGCTGACATTCGTCCAGAGCCTTTGTGCGTAATATTTTGTTGCTTGAAACTGGCATCGATGTAGCTCGGATTGCCGAGGCTTTGCAGGATCCACTGGCCGAGCGCTGATATTGCGATGCATCGTGCTTTGGAAGTCGGTTCGCGTCGAGCACATCGCAGAATGACATTCAACACGTGCTCCTGGATGTCTGGGCAGTCGACGAGAGTGACGTGTGGTTCGGAAGGCTGCAAGAATTGTTTCGGCAGCGATTTCCTCGGGAAGCATAGCAACGAACTCAGCAGACCGGCCACTTCGGCACGCGGTACATTATTGATTTCGGTCGATGTTAAAATCACGGTGGAAGCATGAACCAGGTCGAGCAGTAGCAGCGAATGGCCTGGCAAAAGAAGGCTCAGGAATCGCGGGCCGCCCAGATATTTTAGCACTGTGTACGCCATGGCGCGGTCTTCGCCAGTCAGCGCCTGATGAATTGCATGGTAGAAGAGCGGCAATTGGTCATTGCTCAACGGTGGTCCATGGCGTGTGATTGAGCACAGCAACTGCAACGCCCACAACTTGCCATCGCGGTATTGGAAGTCTAGCGAGAGTGCACCGTAGCACCAGGGTGCCACAATGCCTATCGGCGGCACCAGATACGGCGGTATCGGCGTGCTCTGGTTGTCACTCGATATGCCCTGATTCAGTCGGATTTTAATTAAGCTGTCGGTGATATCGGCCAGGTCTTTGAACACTTGAGCGTGCAGCTTCGGATTGAGGATCTTGTTGACGTCACCTAGCGCGCCTAGCATGCGCTTCCACATGACTGCAGCCACATCAGGCAGCCATCCCCTGGCCGAGCCACCCATCAAAATTGACCGACGATCGGCCGAAGTGGGCACGTGGTTCTCGTCTTGCGTGTCAATACTGCTAGAGTCGCCGGCCAACATATCAATCTGAATGGGCGAATCCTTGATGCTGCCTCCGTCGATACCATTCGACGCTGTTGGCGATGGCGATCGTGACCCTCGTAGACTCTCCACGCCATAATGCTGCACGCGGATCGAGTCCAATGACAGAGCCCGCCGCAAGGTGCCGGATCCTTCCAAACCAGCCTGTGATAATTTCGAAGTGTTTAACGTCTCCGTGCTGACACTCATGCTCGATGGCACATGTGACAGCATCCGATTCAGTGAGCTCTCCACATTCGATGGTAGAGTCGGCACTTTCGATGTTGATTTGATGCGCCGCCTCGGTCGCGTTTTCCGGAATGGTGCCAAACTGCCTTCGCTGTAGCTGCGATTCAGCGACGCTGGCCCAGAAATGGTTCGTTGTCGGTCAATTGTGGAAGACTCCTCCATCGAATGTTCATCTATCACTTCAGTTTTAATTGCCGTCGAACTGCTAGATCCCTCTCTAGATCCAGACGACTGTTGCAAGTTCCCTCCTCTTCGTCGCTTGCCCTTCTGCTCGGCCAAACGATCCAGCGGCAAATCTTGCAAATTCAAATTGTACACTTGGCGTGCCATCACCCGCGTCAGCGTCTGCATCGTCTTGTTCCACTCGATGATCAACTCTTCGCGATGCGTCAACGACGACAAAACGTTCAAGAATTTCGACCAGAGAGTTGGGTTCACAGGCACATTTGTATGGGCACGGATCCAAGTGACAATCAACGTCTGGAATACCGGCTGTGCCAATCTACCGCCCAGATTGTTCCTCTTTGAATTGGGCGGAACTTGACTCAAAATGACAGCAGTTATTTGCAGCAAAACCAGCAGCAGTTGCTCCCACGTCTTAGCGTCCATTTTGGTATTCATCACCATCGTCCGATAGATGTTCAGCACACTCTTGCAAATATCGGTCTGCTCATCGAGTGGCGTTGTTTCACGTGACTTGGACTGCAGCACAACATTCGAATGGGCCGTCTGGACCATAAACACGTTGGCGGTGTTGGTAACAAACACCTGCAGCACATTCTGCAGGCCGCCTCGAATCAGCAAATTCTCCTTAGCGATCGCCCCTAAATACGAATCGGTGCGCAAGCGTTGATTCCGCGGCGGTAGCGACATCTCCCCACCGCTGCCAGTCACAATGTCTGGATCTGGTTCGAGTAAAAATGGCGGCGGTGAGCCACTCATCCATTCCTTATAAGTAGCGATTGCCGTTCGAATAGCTCCGATTTGAGATTTTGACGAGAAATTCAACAGGAACGCCTGTCGATACACCTCGTGGACGAAATTCACATTATCACGTGTCGAATACAAAACATCACGAATCATATGCGGCTGCATAAAGCCCATGTACTTGACGTTCGATACGAAACTCGTTGGATCGACCGTTTCGTCGTCGATCGACACGAGGAAACGATTATTACTAAACTTATCACGAGTGTACATCGATATCCAATTGACCAGCACCACAATGCACGAGCTCATCAATTCCTCGCGCTTGCTGATGGTTCGCATCACCGGCAAATCCAATTTCGGGTCGTAGATCGATGTGAAATGATCGAAATTCGGACAAAACAGCGGCAAATAGACCTCTTTGAAGCGATGCAGCAGAAAGGCGAAAGATCGCATGTGTTTCTGTGGGGTGTTGTCCCGCCATCGTAGGCCAGCTGTCGCTTTCAGCATTCCATCCAGAAGAACTTCAAGTCCATCGCGTGGATCTGGAGCGGCGGTTCGTTCATTCGATGCCGGTGGCAGCAGAGGTGTCGCTTCCGGTGGCCGTACCGGATGCACGCTTGCCGTGTCATGGAAGACGGAGGCACCCATCTCGCCCTTCATATTCGGATGATTCATCAAATCCATTGCACTAAATTCCGTTTCGGCCAAACCGATGGTGCCCTTTTGCGGCACACTCAGCCCGGGCACCAATTCCGTGAACATTTGATGCACGTGCATCGGTGCATTCTCACATAAAGCTTGATACCACAATAAAAAGTAACTGCAATCGAAACGAAAGGGAAGAGGGGGGGATGGCGTTAGAGGGTGCAAGCTCATTTTAAAGGAAGCTTTCAACATTCGATCGCACTCACCGAACACCTTCACGACGCAATTTCGAACTGTTGCCGTGGTGCAGCAGTTTCGCCATAATTCGACCCAACGAGTGACATTGCCATCGTCGGGCTATCAATTCCGGTAAAAGACTCAGTATTTTGCCCAGGAGCCATAACGATCCGTCTAGTTCTTCACGGTGCGCTTTGTGGACTGCGAAAGAAAGATCAGAATAAATTCGACGGTCAATTTTCTCAAGAGATCATTCAGCTAATGATCCTCATGGCGGTTGAAAGAAACGAGAGAGTTCATGCATTATGCTATGAGAATGATCTACGAGAAGCCAATTTAAGCATTCAGTCGAATTGAACGAGGGAGTGAATGACTCGCCCTTCCAACTGACCGACAATTGATTGCAAAGCCACTACACGCACGATTTGAAAACTTACCAATGTGAAATAGAATTTCTGATATGCAATTGCGAAGGAAAAGAAACAAGTGTTATTGTCGAATGAATGAAAACTATGTTTCGAGTGTTGGCGACAAACATTTTAAGGAAGAAATTATGACAGGAATGGCGGAATGAAAATGAAAAAGAAAAACGAATAAAATGTAGGTTGGATGGCGTTGGCAGGCAGAAAACATTAAACCAATGTGAATTACAGATCGAATGATTCACAGAGATAAGGTGGTAGTATCAAGCTGGTGGTAGATAAGTGACACAGAAATGTCCATGTTTTTGGTGATGGTGGCGTTCATGTTCATTTTGTTTTTTTTTTTGATTTTTTTTTTGTTTTTTTTCGGTTTGGTTGCCGTTATCTACGATGGCATTATTGAACTTACCTCTTTGGCGTAAATTTGTTTCAGCCTGAACAAATGTGTCATACAAGA